>CM059794.1:20970046-21202546 GCA_030435695.1 Brachymystax lenok tsinlingensis
TCTAGCTCATTGGTTTGTGTGAGGTACAGGTATGACAGTGGATCCAGAGGGTTAAGAGGGACTTGGGGAGGTAAAGTAAGCCCAGTCCCCATCTCCCAGTGACTCAGTCCCAGAAGGCCAGGGGCAATGGTAACTGATGCAGATACACCCAGCACCCACACACAGCTGCTGCTTTCCAACCATGCAGAGGGACAATTCAATATATCCCCAGAGGCTCACAGACTCACGCTTGTACCTAAAGACTCTTCCAATGGTGGTTGGTGGTTGGTGGTTGGGGAGCTCTAGAGGCTATAGGTGAGTCATTTCTCCCAATTCTTGGTCACATGAATGATATGGAGTTTAGCCAGTAGACACCATAGCTACAGCAGCCTCTAGGTACAGTTGAAGTCGGAAGTTTACATACACCTTAGCCAAATACATTTAAACTCAGTTGTTCACAATTCCTGACATTTAATCCTAGTAAAAATTCCCTGTCTTAGGTCAGTTAGGATCACCACTTTATTTTAAGAATGTGAAATGTCAGAATAATAGTAGAGAGAATTATTTATTTCAGCTTATTTCTTTCATCACATTCCCAGTGGGTCAGAAGTTTACATACACTCAATTAGTATTTGGAAGCATTGCCTTAAAATTGTTTAATTTTGGTCAAAGGTTTTGTGTAGCCTTCCAAAAGCTTCCCACAATAAGTTGGGTAAATTTTGGCCCATTCCTCCTGACCGAGCTGATGTAACTGAGTCAGGTTTGTAGGCCTCCTTGCTTGCACATGCTTTTTCAGTTCTGCCCACAAATTTTCTATAGGATTGATGTCAGGGCTTTGTGATGGCCACTCCAATACCTTGACTTTGTTGTCCTTAAGCCATTTTGCCACAACTTTGGAAGTATGCTTGGGGTCATTGTCCATTTGGAAGACCCATTTGCGACCAAGCTTTAACTTCCTGACTGATGTCTTGAGATGTTGCTTCAATATATCCAAATAATTTTCTTGTCTCATGATGCCATCTATTTTGTGAAGTGCACCAGTCCCTCCTGCAGCAGAGCACCTGCACAACATGATGCTGCCACCCCTGTGCTTCACAGTGGGGATAGTGTTCTTTGGCTTGCAAGCTTCCCCATTTTTCCTCCAAACATAACAATGGTCATTATGGCCAAACAGTTCACACCAGAGGACATTTCTCCAAAAAGTACGATCCTTGTCCCACTGTGCAGTTGCAAACTGTAGTCTGGCTTTTTTATGGCGGTTTTGGAGCAGTGGCTTCTTCCTTGCTGAGCGGCATTCAGGTTAGGTCGATATAGAACTCGTTTTACTGTGGATATAGATAATTTTGTACTTTTTTAAATTTTTTTTGTAATTCTTCCTCCAGCATCTTCACAAGGTCCTTTGCTTTTGTTCTGGAATTAATTTGCACTTTTCGCACCAAAGTACGTTCCTCTCTAGAAGCGGTGGTCCCATGGTGTTCATACTTGCGTACTACTGTTTGTACAGATGAACGTGGTACCTTCAGGCATTTGGAAATTGCTCCCAAGGATGAACCAGACTTGTGGAGGTCTACAATTTTTTTTCTGAGGTCTTGGCTAATTTGATGTCAAGCAAAGAGGCACTGAGTTTGATGGTAGACCATGAAATACATCCACAGGTACACCTCCAATTGACTCAAATGTGGTCAAGTAGCCTATCAGAAGCTTCTAAAGCCATGACATAATTTTCTGGAATTTTCCTAGCTGTTTAAAGGCACAGTCATCTTAGTGTATGTAAACTTCTGACCCACTGGAATTGTGATACAGTGAATTATAAGTGAAATAATCTGTCTGTAAACAATTGTTGGAAACATGACTTGTGTCATGCACAAAGTAGATGTCCTAACCGACTTGCCAAAACGATGGTTTGTTAACAAGAAATGTGTGTGGTGGTTGAAAAACGAGTTTTAATGACTCCAATCTAAGTGTATGTAAACTTCTGACTTCAACTGAACTGTCTCGCAGGTTCACTGTCTGGGTCCAAATAGATCCATTCCATCACCTGAATCACTTCCTGTTAATCAAGCACTACCAGCAGCTGATTGGTACTAGGAACTACAGTATATGTCCATATAGTGTCCAATCAGGCCCCCTCTCTCTCTTCACCAATGTACAACAACATCATCCCAACCCCAGTCAATGTTTTGCCAGACAGACTAATTTCAACAGAAAACTCTGAAATAATAACACATTTCAATTTGCTAAGTGTGTCAAAGTAGCTTCATCTAGAATCAGATAAATGTGTTAGGCAGGCTGTGTGTGGTTGCAATTATGTCTCAGTGGGGGCACACACCAACGCTGTGCTCCCTTGCAACCAGGTGACTTTATCAGCAACTTCATTGGAAACCGTGATTCTTAACGGCTTTGATAATGGCTCTGACTGGTTTTACAGCTTGTCAAACAACAACATATTTTCAATTACCTTCACTGCTTTTGAACTTAGAAAGAAATAAAACATGAACAATGGAGGTTTTAAAAAGAAGATAATGCTTCAGTGTTCCTCGGTGGGAAAATGGACTGCCAGCACTCAGTACTGCAAATCAACATGAATAAAGTTGACACTGTAAAGACTTCCTAAACCACCAGTGTCTGTATGCTTGTTGTTGTGAGTGATGTGGGTGTTGGTGTGAGTGTTGATGTGGGTGTTGCTGTGGGTGTTGCTGTGGTTGTTGCTGTGGGTGTTGCTGTGGTTGTTGCTGTGGGTGTTGGTGTGAGTGTTGATGTGGGTGTTGCTGTGGGTGTTGGTGTGGGTGTTGCTGTGGGTGTTGGTGTTTCTGTGGGTGTTGGTGTTGCTGTGGGTGATGGTGTTGCTGTGGGTGATGGTGCGAGTGTTGGTGCGAGTGTTGGTGCGGGTGTTGGTGCGGGTGTTGGTGCGGGTTATGGAGTGGGTGTTGCTGCCTACAGTGTGGTTGATAGGGATGATGACTGACTCTGAGATGACAGCTGGCTGGTTGGCTGGGTTTAGTGATGATCTTGAGGGCTCTGTTTGTCTCTCTCTCTCTAACCTGTCTCAGCTCCTCTGGGGTTTCACCCCTGCTACCTGCTGCACTACACGCACGCACGCACGCACACACACACACACACACACACACACACACACACACACACACATACACACACACACACACACACACACACACACACACACACACACACACACACACACACACACACACACACTCTATCACTCCCTCTCTTTATACTCTATCACTCTTTATCGTCGGACGGGGCCACAGTGTCTCCCGACCCCTCCTGTCTCAGCCCCCAGTATTTATGCTGCAGTAGTTTATGTGTCGGGGGGCTAGGGTCCGTCTGTTATATCTGGAGTATTTCTTCTCTTATCTGGTGTCCTGTGCGAATTTAAGTATGCTCTCTCTAATTATCTCTCTCTCTTTCTTTTTTTTCCCTCTTCTCTCTCTCTCTCTCTCTCTCTCTCTCTCTCTCTCTCTCTCTCTCTCTCTCTCTCTCTCTCTCTCTCGGAGGACCTGAGCATTAGGACCATTCCTCAAGGCCTACCTAGCCTGATGACTCCTTGATGTCCCGAGTCCACCTGGCCGTGCTGCTTCTCCAGTTTCAACTGTTCTGCCTGTTTTATGAACATTTTAAAATCTTGTCCATGTTCTGGTATAATCTGCACCCGGCACAGCCAGAAGAGGACTGGCCACCCCTCACAGACTGGTTCCTCTCTAGGTTTCTTCCTAGGTTTTGGCCTTTCTAGGGAGTTTTTCCTAGCCACCATGCTTTTACACCTGCATTGCTTGCTGTTTGGGGTTTTAGGCTGGGTTTCTGTACAGCACTCAGTGACATTAGCTGATGTAAGAAGGGCTTTATAAATACATTTGATTTGATTTGATTTACACTATCACTCTCTCTGTTTACACTCTATCACTCTCTCTCTAAATACTCTATCACTCCATCTCTATATACTCTATCACTCCCTCTCTATATACTCTATCACTCCCTCTCTATATACTCTATCACTCTCTCTCTTTACACTCTATCACTCTCTCTCTAAATACTCTATCACTCCATCTCTATATACTCTATCACTCCCTCTCTATATACTCTATCACTCTCTCTCTTTACACTCTATCACTCCCTCTCTATATACTCTATCACTCTCTCTCTTTACACTCTATCACTCCCTCTCTATATACTCTATCACTCCCTCTCAATATACTCTATCACTCCCTCTCTTCTCTTCTCTCACTCTCTCTGCTCCCTCTGTTCTCTTCTCTCACTCTCTCTGCTCACTCTCTCTCCCCTCTGTAGGTACTCTGGAGGCTGTAGACTCTATTAATAGCAGGGTGATGGAGGGGAAAGGGGAGAGGGAGTATAGAGGAAGAGGAGGAGAAGAGGATGGGCCTGCACCACACGACTCTAGCTCTGAGGCACCGACAAGGCAGTCATGCCTGTTGCAGGGCAGCCAAGCCATCCACAGTCTGTCTCAAACCCGCAGATACACCCATCCACAGTCTGTCTCAACCCCGCAGATACACCCATCCACAGTCTGTCTCAACCCCACAGATACACCCATCCACAGTCTGTCTCAACCCCGCAGATACACCCATCCACAGTCTGTCTCAACCCCACAGATACACCCATCCACAGTCTGTCTCAACCTCGCAGATACACCCATTCACAGTCTGTCTCAACCCCACAGATACACCCATCCACAGTCTGTTTCGCTAGCTACCATATCCCACTCCCAGCACCCCTAAAGACACACGCTCTTCCATTCCTATTTCTACCAACCTGTGTGGGTTTAACAATATGCAACAATGGACTATAGAATTCTGTCAGTCCCTCTGGACAATGTGATTCACTGACAGCACTGCTGCTAATACTGATTCTGCTTCGCATTTACAGTAAAGCATTAACAATAAACTCAACATAAAACATATCCACAATGCTGATACAACTCAATTCAGAAAGCAAATAATGTTATTTACTAACAAATAAATGGAAGCCCATTCACCAGTACATCACTGGGGCCAAGCTTCCGGCCATCCAGGACCTCTACACCAGGCGGAGTCAGAGGAAGGCCCTAAATATTGTCAAATACTCCAACCACCCAGGTCATACTGTTCTTTCTGCTACCACACGGCAAGCAGTACCGATGCACCAAATCTGGAACCAACAGGACCCTGAACAGCTTCTACCCCCAAGCCATAAAGCTGCTAAATAGTTTGTCTGGGTAGTTATTGCTTAACTATTTAATTATCTGCATAGACACTTTTTGCACTAACTCTTTTGACTCACATACGCTGCTGTTACTGTTTATCCTGTTGCCTAGTCCCTTTATCCACTCCCTCAGTTACCTCGTACCCCTGCACATCGACTCGGTACTGGTACCCCGTGTGTATAGTTATCATTACTCTTTGTGTATTTTTTCCTCGTGTTATTTTTAAATGTTTCTATCATTTCTCTTTTTTCTCTCTCCATTGTCGGGAACGGCTCGTAGGTACGTATTTCACTGTTAGTCTACACCTGTTGTTTACCAAGCATGTGACAAATAACATTTTATTTTATTTATAATAAATACCATATTTTCTGAAAACCTCTGAAAAGGGCATTTTTCTCAGCAAATGGCATATTTACTTTTTCCTGTGCTGAGCTTTTATCTTGAGAAGACAGATGCAGGGAACTGGCACCTCTGGCAAACTGTTGCGTGCTGCACTGTATGATGGAGCTGCCATTAAAACGTTGAAGAGAGAGATGCTCCATCTCCAGTACAGTTGGTGGATGAAGGCTCAGTGCGGTTCAGAGTGCTTGTGTCCCGAGGTCAGCTCTGTGGGGGAGCTCTTCGCTGCCAGACTTGTTCAGTCATTTGGACACAGATCAAGAATGGTGAGTGCCTGTATTTTTCACTTTGAAATTAATTGGTTTTCTTTTCCATTTCCTAAAACTGCACTTAAGTGGCTGTTTGCAGAGGAAGGGGTGAGGGGGTGAGGGTGAGGAGGAAGATGAGTGGGGGTAGTCGTTTTTCCTCCACTTAGTGTCACAGTAGAAGAGTTACAGTAGAAGGGAAAGAGCTATAACGATCCTTAGACTGTTATAGCACAGCTTTGGCCATTACAGACTGGTGAAAAACATATTTCTAACTGGTAGCACAGAGAGACATCTATGGCGTGCTGGGAAATAAAACATGGTAGGGTACTGTTGATTGGGTGTCTTGTGAATGGATTTAGTGTAATTGGGATACAGCAAGAGAAAAAATGTGGAAATCAAATCAAATGTTATTGGTCACATACACATGGTTAGCAGATGTTAATGGGAGTGTAGCGAAATGCTTGTGCTTCTAGTTCCGACCGTGCAGTAATATCTAACTAGTAATCTAACAATTTCACAACAACTACCTTATACACACAAGTGTACAGGAATGAATAAGAATATGTACATATAAATATATGGATGAGCGAAAGCCGAACGGCATAGGCAAGATGCAGTAGATGGTATAGAGTACAGTATATACATATGAGATGAGTAATGTAGGGTATGTAAACCTGAAATAAAGTGGCATTGATTAAAGTGACTAGTGATACATTTATTACATAAACTTTTTTATTATTAAAGTGGCCGATGATTTGAGTCAGTATGTTGGCAGCAGCCACTCAATGTTAGTGATGGCTGTTTAACAGTCTGATGGCCTTGAGGTAGAAGCTATTTTTCAGTCTCTCGGTCCCAGCTTTGATGCACCTGTACTGACCTCGCCTTCTGGATGATAGCGGGGTGAACAGGCAGTGGCTCGGGTGGTTGTTGTCCTTGATGATCTTTTTGGCCTTCCTGTGACATCGGAAGGTGTAGGTGTCCTGGAGGGCAGGTAGTTTGCCCCCGGTGATGCGTTGTGCAAACCTCACTACCCTCTGGAGAGCCTTACGGTTGTGGGCGGAGCAGTTGCCATACCAGGCGGTGATACAGCCCGACAGGATGCTCTCAATTGTGCATCTGTAAAATAGTGTTTTTGGTGACAAGCCACATTTCTTCAGCCTCCTGTAATCCGTGATTGACTGTAGACCCTGCCACATACGTCTTGTGTCTGAGCCGTTGAATTGTGACTCTACTTTGTCTCTATACTGACGCTTAGCTTGTTTGATTGCCTTGCAGAGGGAATAGCTACACTGTTTGTATTGGGTCATGTTTCCAGTTGCCTTGCCATGATTGAAAGCAGTGGTTTGCGCTTTCAGTTTTGCGAGAATGCTGCCATCAATCCACGGTTTCTGGTTGGGAAAGGATTTAATAGTCACTGTCGGTACAACATCACCGATGCACTTGCTATTAAACTCACTCATCAAATCAGCGTATACATCAATGTAGTTGTCTGAAGCTATCCGTAACATGTCCCAGTCCACGTGATCGAAGCAATCTTGAAGCGTGGAATCAGATTGGTCAGACCAGTGTTGAACAGACCTGAGCACGGGCTTTTCCTGTTTTAGTTTCTGTCTATAGGCTGGGAGCAACAAAATGGAGTCGTGGTCAGATTTGCCGAAAGGAGGGTGAGGGAGGGCTTTGTATGCGTCGCGGAAGTTAGAGTAGCAATGATCCAGAATGCTGCCAGCCCAGGTCGCCCATTAAATATGCTGATAAAATTTAGGGACCCTTGTTTTCAGATTATTCTTGTTACAATAAATGCAGCCTCAGGATATATGGTTTCCAGTTTACATAGAGTCCAATGAAGTTCTTTCAGGGCCGTCGAGGTGTCTGCTTGGGGTGTGTGTGTGTGTGTGTGTGTGTGTGTGTGTGTGTGTGTGTGTGTGTGTGTGTGTGTGTGTGTGTGTGTGTGTGTGTGTGTGTGTGTGTGTGTGTGTGTGTGTGTGTGTGTGTGTGTGTGTGTGTGTGTGTGTGTGTGTGTGTGTGTGTGTGTGTATGTGGGTTTGTGTGTGTGTGTATTGACACTATGCTCAGCAGGGTTTAGGAGTTAATATGTCTGAGCCTGGGGCCTGCTGCTACAAGACAGGAACATTTCAGTGCAGTCATTAATCAGGTGGTCTGACAGATTAGTACAAAAACACTTGTCTGATTCACTCGTACTATTCACCCTTTTCTCTCTCTCTATCCCTCTACTTTCACTACTTCTACTCCTCTCATCCCCCAATCCATTCCTCCATCCCATCCAATCAACAACAAGAAGTCCAGTCAGTCTACAACCTCAGCAAGTATCAATACCCCATTGGCTACAGCCGTGACTCATCTTGAGTCGCTGTGGTTGAAACAATAACTCCAGACTATGTTATTGTCTATGAACGACTTTGAAACAGGGCCGTCTAATAGGCTAATACTAATAGTCATGTTTTTCTATGCACTCCACCCAGCTGATTACCTTTGAAGGCCAGATAGATTACTGCCGAGGCTCATGCCATGCTGCCATCACAAACCCTTTCAGTCTCTGCCCATGTATGGCAGTGTTGTATTGTCAGACCCAGGCATTGAATCAGGTTGCTGGGGATATTTGTGTGAAAGAGAGACTGACATACAGAGAGAAGGGGAGGGTGTGAGGAAGAGAGAAATTGAGAGAGCAGGAGAAAGAGACAGCAGGGGAGAGAGAGGGGGAGAGAGAGGGGAGAGAAAGAGGGGAGAGACAGCAGGAGAAAGAGACAGCAGGGGAGAGAGAGGGGGAGAGAGAGGGAGAGAGAGGAGAGAGAGGGAGAGAGAGAGGGGAGAGAGGAGAGAAAGGGGAGAGCTGTTGAATAAGAAAAGGGAATGTTGAGAGAATGGCCTTTGGTGATGAAGGCGAATCATTTCAATACCCTGCTAGTTTCAAACAAACTGATGAAAAGAAGCTCACAAATAATAACAAGTGTTTGTTTGAAGTGCATGCTTTGATGCCCTTTCTGCTTTACTCTCTCCCTCTTATTCCTTCCATCCCTATCAATCCCTTTATTTATCATGCGTGCATACATCTGTTTACACGTACAGTACGTACAGTTAAAGTCGGAAGTTTACATACACCTTAGCCAAATACATTTAAACTCAGTTTTTCACAATTCCTGACATTTAATCCTAGTAAAGATTCCCTGTCTTAGGTCAGTTAGGATCACCACTTTATTTTAAGAATGTGAATGTCAGAATAATAGTAGAGAGAATTATTTATTTCAGCTTTTATTTCTTTCATCACATTCTTAGTGGTTCAGAAGTTTACATATACTCAATTAGTATTTGTTAGCATTGCCTTTAAATTGTTGAACTTGGGTCAAATGTTTTGGGTAGCCTTCCACAAGCTTCCCAAAATAAGTTGGGTGAATTTTGGCCCATTTCTCCTGACAGCTTGTGTAACTGAGTCAGGTTTGTAGGCATCCTTGCTTGCAAACACCTTTTCAATTTTCTATAGGCTTGAGGTCAGGGCTTTGTGATGGCCACTCCAATACATTGACTTTGTTGTCCTTAAGCCATTTTGCCACAACTTTGGAAGTATGCTTGGGGTCATTGTCCATTTGGAAGACCCATTTGCGACCGAGATTTGACATCTTGACTTATGTCTTGAGATGTTGCTTCAATATATCCACATTTTGTGCACAAGTCCCTCCTGCAGCAAAGCACCCCCACAACATGATGCTGCCACCCCTGTGCTTCACGGTTGGGATGGTGTTCTTCGGCTTGCAAGCCTCCCCCCTTTTTCCTCCAAACATAACAATGGTCATTATGGCCAAACAGTTCAATTTTTGTTTCATCAGACCAGAGGACATTTCTACAAAAAGTGCAATCTTTGTCCCCATGTGCAGTTGCAAACCGTAGTCTGGCTTTTTTTATGGCGGTTTTGGAGCAGTGGCTTCTTCCTTGCTGAGCGGCCTTTCAGGTTATGTCGATATAGGACTTGTTTTACTGTGGATATAGATACTTCTGTACCTGTTTCCTCCAGCAACTTCACAAGGTCCTTTGCTGTTGTTCTGGGATTGATTTGCACTTTTCACACCAAAGCACGTTCATCTCTAGGAGACAGAACGCGTCTCCTTCCTGAGCGGTATGAAGGCTGCGTGGTCCCATGGTGTTTATACTTGCGTACTATTGTTTGTACTGATGAACGTGGGGTCATGACTTCCGCCGAAGTCGGTTCCTCTCCTTGTTCGGGCTGCGTTCGGCGGTCGACGTCACCGGTCTTCTAGCCATCGCCGATCCACCTTTCATTTTCCATTTGTTTTGTCTTGTTTTCCCACACACCTGCTTTTCATTTTCCCTCATTACTGTTGTGTATTTAACCCTTTGTTTCGCCTATGTCTGTGTGGGGAATTGTTTATTTTGGCATGCTGGTACGCCGGGTTGTTGTTTTTTTTCACCTGTGCTTTGTGGCAGCCGGTATTTGTGCGGTTATTTTGTACTTTGTGCTGCCTTACTTGGTATTTTGGGCATTTGTTTTCTGACGCGGTTGCGTTCTGTTTTTGACTTTGCCTAAGTAAAGTGTTTAGTCCACTCATCTCTGCTCTCCTGCGCCTGACTTGATTACACCAGCTACACCCACCGCATGACACGTGGTACCTTCAGGTGTTTGGAAATTGCTCCCAAGGATGAACCAGACTTGTGGAGGTCTACAATTTTTTTTCTGAGGTCTTGGCAGATTTCTTTGGATTTTCCCATGAGTTTGAAGGTAAGAAATACATCCACAGGTACACCTCCAATTAACTTAAATTATGTCAATTAGCCTATCAGAAGCTTCTAAAGCCATGACATAATTTTGGGGAATTTTCAAAGCTTTTTAAAGGCACAGTCAACTTAGTGTATGTAAACTTCTGACCAACTGGAATTGTGATACAGTGAATTATAAGTGAAATAATCTGTCTGTAAACAATTGTTGGAAAAATTACTTGTGGCATGCACAAAGTAGATGTCCTAACCGACTTGCCAAAACTATAGTTTGTTAACAAGTAATTTGTGGAGTGGTTGAAAAACAAGTTTTAATGACTCCAACCTAAGTGTATGTAAACTTCCGACTTCAACTGTATGTTGGTATTTGAGTATTCTTGTGTGTATGATTCTGTTTTCTGCATTTGTCAATCATGGCTTCTGTCCCCTCTACTCCTCTGTCTCCATCTTCTTCCCAGCCAGAGCTGCTGGTTGGGTAGCGTAGTAGACTCTCATGCCCTCTATCTATCCGTGTGAGCACCTGAAAACCCATTAGTGATGACTGGAGTGGCAGGAGGCCATGTTTTCACTACAGCAGCCCCAACCAACAGGATAATAACCCTTGCAGGTGTAATGTGATTTCCCTGTATCCTCCAACCTTCTGGCTCATTGGAAGCATGTATGGATAAGCTGGGAGACAGTAATAAAGCATCACTTCCCATGAACACATGGTCTCTCTCTGTCTCGCACTTCAGCTTTAATGTCTCTCTCTCTCTCTCTCTCTCTCTCTCTCTCTCTCTCTCTCTCTCTCTCTCTCTCTCTCTCTCTCTCTGTCTGTCTGTCTGTCTGTATCTCTCTCTCTTTCTCTCTCTCTCCCTCTCTCTGTATCTCTCTCTCTTTCTCTCTCTCTCCCTCTCTCTGTATCTCTCTCTCTCCTTGAGAAATACCTCTGTGTGGCCAACACCCTTCCTTCCCTCCCTCCTCGTCTCCACCTCGGTGCTGTGCAGCCATCCCCCGCTGTGACCGGACTTGGCCGCCGCTCCCGCCATCTGCTCCCCTCCCATCCCCATCCCTTCCTATAGAGGAGCGGGTGCCATTTGGGAAGCACCCTCAGTCTGGTTTCAGACAGGAAATGTGGTGCCATAATCACCCATCTTGTCAGAGCAGAGAACCATGGTCTCAGAAAAGCTGATTCAACTCTGACCCAGTGTGGGTGAGTCAACAGAGAGCATTGGTAAGCTGAGCTAGGTGATGGCTGCAGGGCTATGTACTGTATGTATTTGGGCCAGTTTAATAGTGTCCTGACATTTCTCACAGACCTAAATGATGTTAAGTCTTCTGCCCATGGCTGTTATGTTTTTCCTGTCTGTGCAGCCAGATCTGAATGTGTGGTTATGCTCTAGGTGTCTTTCAGAAAGTTCTAAACGTGTGGTTTTGTGTATCCAAGCTCAAGGGGTCTTCATCCATCTCAGGAGTGCACTACTGTGTTTGCGCTGAGTATTCCTTAAGCCCCAGCCACGGCTGTTCTCTTGTTACAATAGAGGGGGTTTATTTCCCCTTCTCCCTAAGACATGTGTTTTTAAATAGCAGCTGTTGCTGGAGTAAAAATAGAGGTGTGGAGTGCCAAGCATACGCATCTGACATAACCTCTTCTCTCCTGACAAGATGGTCGAGTGACTGCTCTAAGAGTGGAAATACATGTCCTCAACGATGACATAACCTCTCCTCTCCTGACAAGATGGTCGAGTGACTGCTCTAAGAGTGGAAATACATGTCCTCAACGATGACATAACCTCTCCTCTCCTGACAAGATGGTCGAGTGACTGCTCTAAGAGTGGAAATACATGTCCTCAACGATGACATAACCTCTCCTCTCCTGACAAGATGACGAGTGACTGCTCTAAGAGTGGAAATACATGTCCTCAACGATGGATGGTAAGTGGAAGAAGGCGAGATCAGGTGGAACCATTCTAGCCAATGAAAGGGCAGATACGCGTGTGAACAACAAACACAACTGCGATACAACATATATTAAAAAAAAAAAAAATGTTGACCAAATTTGACACTCATTGACCTCCATACAAACATTTCTCACATTGTGGTATTATTTTCATGGACAGATTTTAGGCGGCGTAAACCCTCTTGCTTTGAGTCTTCCTCTCTGCATGAGCCCTCCCTTTCACCCTCCCAGCTCTGTCACGATCTCCGGAAGGGACAGACCAAGGCGCAGCGAGGTATCCAGTATAAATTCTTTATTAAATAACGTAACTGGGACAACAAAACGAACGAAAACGAAGATCGTAACGATGACACATAACTAATAACACAAACAAAGCTATGCTACCCACAAACCTAATAGAAAACCCCAAACATATATATGGTTCCCAATTAGAGACAACGACACACAGCTGCCTCTAATTGGGAACCATTACTCCAACATAGAAATATATCACCTAGAACATAAAAAACCCTACACCAAAAACAAAACTAAACACACCAGCCTGTCTTCTCAGGCCTGGACGTGACAAGCTCCCAACACCCTGTAAAAGGAAGGAAACAACAGGTAGTATACTCTATCCACCCTGGAGGAAACAACAGGTAGTATACTCTATCCACCCTGGAGGAAACAACAGGTAGCATACTCTATCCACCCTGGAGGAAACAACAGGTAGTATACTCTATCCACCCTGGAGGAAACAACAGGTAGCATACTCTATACACCCTGGAGGAAACAACAGGTAGTATACTCTATCCACCCTGGAGGAAACAGCAGGTAGTATACTCTATCCACTCTGGAGGAAACAACAGATAGTATACTCTATCCACCTTGGAGGAAACAGCAGGTAGTATATTCTATCCACCCGGGAGGAAACAACAGGTAGTATACTCTACCCACCCTGGAGGAAACAGCAGGTAGTATACTCTATCCACCCCGGAGGAAACAACAGGTAGTATACTCTATCCACCCTGGAGGAAACAACAGGTAGTATACTCTATCCACCTTGGAGGAAACAGCAGGTAGTATACTCTATCCACCCTGGAGGAAACAACAGGTAGTATACTCTATCCACCCTGGAGGAAACAACAGGTAGTATACTCTATACACCCTGGAGGAAACAACAGGTAGTATACTCTATCCACCCTGGAGGAAACAACAGATAGTATACTCTATCCACCCTGGAGGAAACAACAGGTAGTATACTCTATACACCCTGGAGGAAACAACAGGTAGTATACTGTATCCACCCTGGAGGAAACAACAGGTAGTATACTCTATCCACCCCGGAGGAAACAACAGGTAGTATACTCTATCCACCTTGGAGGAAACAGCAGGTAGTATACTCTATCCACCCGGGAGGAAACAACAGGTAGTATACTCTATACACCCTGGAGGAAACAACAGGTAGTATACTCTATCCACCCTGGAGGAAACAACAGGTAGTATACTCTATCCACCCTGGAGGAAACAACAGGTAGTATACTCTATCCACCTTGGAGGAAACAGCAGGTAGTATACTCTATCCACCCGGGAGGAAACAACAGGTAGTATACTCTATACACCCTGGAGGAAACAACAGGTAGTATACTCTATCCACCCTGGAGGAAACAGCAGGTAGTATACTCTATCCACCCTGGAGGAAACAACAGATAGTATACTCTATCCACCCTGGAGGAAACAACAGGTAGTATACTCTATACACCCTGGAGGAAAAAACAGGTAGTATACTCTATCCACCCTGGAGGAAACAACAGGTAGTATACTCTATCCACCCTGGAGGAAACAACAGGTAGCATACTCTATCCACCCTGGAGGAAACAACAGGTAGTATACTCTATCCACCCTGGAGGAAACAACAGGTAGTATACTCTATCCACCCTGGAGGAAACAACAGGTAGTATACTCTATCCACCCTGGAGGAAACAACAGGTAGTATACTCTATCCACCCTGGAGGAAACAACAGATAGTATACTCTATCCACCCTGGAGGAAACAACAGGTAGTATACTCTATCCACCCTGGAGGAAACAACAGGTAGTATACTCTATACACCCTGGAGGAAACAACAGGTAGTATACTCTATCCACCCTGGAGGAAACAACAGGTAGTATACTCTATCCACCCTGGAGGAAACAACAGGTAGTATACTCTATACACCCTGGAGGAAACAACAGGTAGTATACTCTATACACCCTGGAGGAAAAAACATGTCGTATACTCTATACACCCTGGAGGAAACAACATGTCGTATACTCTATACACCCTGGAGGAAACAACAGGTAGTATACTCTATCCACCCCGGAGGAAACAACATGTAGTATACTCTATAGACCCTGGAGGAAACAGCAGGTAGTATACTCTATCCACCCTGGAGGAAACAACAGGTAGTATACTCTATCCACCCTGGAGGAAACAACAGGTAGTATACTCTGTCCACCCTGGAGGAAACAACAGGTAGTATACTCTATCCACCCTGGAGGAAACAACAGGTAGTATACTCTATCCACCCTGGAGGAAACAACAGGTAGTATACTCTATCCATCCTGGAGGAAACAACAGGTAGTATACTCTATCCACCCCGGAGGAAACAACATGTAGTATACTCTATCCACCCTGGAGGAAACAACAGGTAGTATACTCTATACACCCTGGAGGAAACAACAGGTAGTATACTCTATCCACCCCGGAGGAAACAACATGTAGTATACTCTATACACCCTGGAGGAAACAACAGGTAGTATACTCTATCCACCCTGGAGGAAACAACAGGTAGAGACAACAGACAGACAGACAGCACCAATAGCCACAGGCTCTTATCACTCCCCATTACTACTGATCATGCCAAGCTGCCCTCCATTACTGTAGCTAGCCATGACGTATGGGCCTACATTAATCCTGCATGCGTTTGGAGTGGCTCGGGTAATTTCCAAGTCAAACACAGTTTCTCTCTTTTCCATTAGTGTCATCCATTCCGCAGGGCTAAGGATTCTGTGATCAGCCGATCTGTCTGACAGTTTAATGGCATGCAGGACATATGTTCACGTGCGGCTAATTCAAACTTAAATTAAATCATGTATTCAACAGCTAGTCTCTCCTATTAGAATCTCTCCGGAAACATCAAATGGTGTGAATTTGAAAAGGCTATTATCCTCGTATTAAGCTCCAGTTTATGACACTCACAATAAAGTTATTTTTGATTATATTATTTCATTATTTTGTGTTGAGACTGCATTTGCATGAGAGTCAACAGACAAGGAAACATGAATGTGAGACTCATTTTGTAAGCCAGAACTGTCTACAAGATGCTACTTGTAGATTAGATATACCTACGCATATACTGTACGCACACACACATCGCACGCACACACACACACCGAATGCACGCACACACACACCGCACGCACACACATACCGCACGCACACACACACACATCGCACACACACACATACACAAACACAGAAACGCATGCACGCACACAGACAAGAACATCTAAAAACCCATCTCTGCAGACAGAGCAGAGCCCTTTATCCCAGACATATGACATTTAGTTAGTTATCATAGCTCTAGTATCATAGCTCTGTTATCATAGCTCGGTTATCATAGATCTGGTATCATAGCTCTGTTATCGTAGCTCTGTTATCGTAGCTCGGTTATCGTAGCTCTGTTATCATAGCTCTGTTGTCATAGCTATGTTATCATAGCTCTAGTATCATAGCTCTGTTATCATAGCTCTGGTATCATAGCTCTGTTATCGTGGCTCTGTTATCGTAGCTCTGGTATCATAGCTCTGTTACCATAGCTCGGTTATCGTAGCTCTGGTATCATAACTCTGTTATCATAGCTCGATTATCGTAGCTCTGTTATCATAGGTCTGTTATCATAGCTCTGTTATCATAGCTCTGTTATCATAGATCTGTTATCATAGCTCTGTTATCATAGCTCTGTTATCGTCGCTCTGTTATCATAGCTCTGTTATCATAGCTCTGTTATCAATGCTCTGTTATCATAGCTCTGTTATCATATCTCTGTTATCGTTGCTCTGTTATCATAGCTCTGTTGTCATAACTCTTGTTATCATAGCTCTGTTGTCATAGCTCTGTTGTCATAGCTCTGTTATCATAGCTCTGTTATCGTAGCTCTGTTATCATAGCTCTGTTATCATAGCTCTGTTATCATAGCTCTGTTATCATAGCTCTGTTATCATAGCTCTGTTATCATAGCTCTGTTATCATAGCTCTGTTATCGTCGCTCTGTTATCATAGCTCTGTTATCATAGCTCTGTTATCAATGCTCTGTTATCATAGCTCTGTTATCATATCTCTGTTATCATAGCTCTGTTATCATAGCTCTGTTATCGTTGCTCTGTTATCATAGCTCTGTTGTCATAACTCTTGTTATCATAGCTCTGTTGTCATAGCTCTGTTGTCATAGCTCTGTTATCATAGCTCTGTTATCGTAGCTCTGTTATCGTAGCTCTGGTATCATAGCTCTGTTATCATAGCTCGGTTATCGTAGCTCTGGTATCATAACTCTGTTATCATAGCTCGATTATCGTAGCTCTGTTATCGTAGCTCTGTTATCATAGCTCTGTTATCATAGCTCTGTTATCATAGCTCTGTTATCATAGATCTGTTATCATAGCTCTGTTATCATAGCTCTGTTATCATAGCTCTGTTATCATAGCTCTGTTATCAATGCTCTGTTATCATAGCTCTGTTATCATAGCTCTGTTATCATATCTCTGTTATCATAGCTCTGTTATCAAAGCTCTGTTATCGTTGCTCTGTTATCATAGCTCTGTTGTCATAACTCTTGTTATCATAGCTCTGTTGTCATAGCTCTGTTGTCATAGCTCTGTTATCATAGCTCTGTTATCATAGCTCTGTTATCGTTGCTCTGTTATCATAGCTCTGTTATCATATTTCTGTTATCATATCTCTGTTATCATAGCTCTGTTATCATAGCTCTGTTATCGTTGCTCTGTTATCATAGCTCTGTTATCATATCTCTGTTATCATAGCTCTGTTATAATAGCTCTGTTATCGTTGCTCTGTTATCATAGCTCTGTTGTCATAGCTCTGTTATCATAACTCTGTTATCATAGCTCTGTTATCAATGCTCTGTTATCATAGCTCTGTTATCATATCTCTGTTATCATAGCTCTGTTATCATAGCTCTGTTATCGTTGCTCTGTTATCATAGCTCTGTTGTCACAGCTCTGTTATCATAACTCTGTTGTCATAGCTCTGTTGTCATAGCTCTGTTATCATAGCTCTGTTATCATAGCTCTGTTATCGTTGCTCTGTTATCATAGCTCTGTTATCATATCTCTGTTATCATAGCTCTGTTATCATAGCTCTGTTATCGTTGCTCTGTTATCATAGCTCTGTTGTCATAGCTCTGTTATCATAACTCTGTTATCATAGCTCTGTTATCGTTGCTCTGTTATCATAGCTCTGTTGTCATAGCTCTGTTATCATAACTCTGTTATCATAGCTCTGTTATCAATGCTCTGTTATCATAGCTCTGTTATCATATCTCTGTTATCATAGCTCTGTTATCATAGCTCTGTTATCGTTGCTCTGTTATCATAGCTTTGTTGTCACAGCTCTGTTATCATAACTCTGTTGTCATAGCTCTGTTGTCATAGCTCTGTTATCATAGCTCTGTTATCATAGCTCTGTTATCGTTGCTCTGTTATCATAGCTCTGTTATCATAGCTCTGTTATCATAGCTCTGTTATCATAGCTCTGTTATCATAGCTCTGTTATCATAGCTCTGTTATCATAGCTCTGTTATCATAACTCTGTTATCATAGCTCTGTTATCATAGCTCTGTTATCATAGCTCTGTTATCATATCTCTGTTATCATAGCTCTGTTATCATAGCTCTGTTATCATAGCTCTGTTATCATAGCTCTGTTATCATAACTCTGTTATCATAGCTCTGTTATCATATCTCTGTTATCATAGCTCTGTTATCATAACTCTGTTATTGTAGCTCTGTTATCATAGCTCTGTTATCATAACTCTGTTATCATAGCTCTGTTATCATAGCTCTGTTATCGTTGCTCTGTTATCATAGCTCTGTTATCATATCTCTGTTATCATAGCTCTGTTATCATAGCTCTGTTATCGTTGCTCTGTTATCATAGCTCTGTTGTCATAGCTCTGTTATCATAACTCTGTTATCATAGCTCTGTTATCATAGCTCTGTTATTGTAGCTCTGTTGTCATAGCTCTGTTATCATATCTCTGTTGTCATAGCTCTGTTATTATAGATCTGTTATCATAGCTCTGTTATCATAGCTCTGTTATCATAGCTCTGTTATCATAGCTCTGTTATCATAGCTCTGTTATCATAGCTCTGTTATCATAGCTCTGTTATCATAGCTCTGTTATCATAGCTCTGTTATCATAGCTCTGTTATCATAGCTCTGTTATCATAGCTCTGTTATCATAGCTCTGTTATCATAGCTCTGTTATCATAGCTCTGTTATCATAACTCTGTTATTGTAGCTCTGTTGTCATAGCTCTGTTATCATATCTCTGTTGTCATAGCTCTGTTATTATAGATCTGTTATCATAGCTCTGTTGTCATAGCTCTGTTATCATAGCTCTGTTATTATAGATCTGTTGTCATAGCTCTGTTATCATATCTCTGTTATCATAGCTCTGTTATCATAGCTCTGTTATCATAGCTCTGTTATCATAGCTCTGTTATCATAGCTCTGTTATCATAGCTCTGTTATCATAGCTCTGTTATCATAGCTCTGTTGTCATAGCTCTGTTAGCTCTGTTGTCATAGCTCTGTTGTCATAGCTCTGTTGTCATAGCTCTGTTGTCATAGCTCTGTTGTCATAGCTCTGTTATTATAGCTCTGTTGTCATAGCTCTGTTGTCATAGCTCTGTTATCATAGCTCTGTTATCATAGCTCTGTTATCATAGCTCTGTTATCATATCTCTGTTATCATAGCTCTGTTATCGTTGCTCTGTTGTCATAGCTCTGTTGTCATAGCTCTGTTGTCATAGCTCTGTTGTCATAGCTCTGTTGTCATAGCTCTGTTGTCATAGCTCTGTTGTCATAGCTCTGTTGTCATAGCTCTGTTGTCATAGCTCTGTTGTCATAGCTCTGTTATTGTAGCTCTGTTGTCATAGCTCTGTTGTCATAGATCTGTTTCTTAGCTCTGTTGTCATAGCTCTGTTATCATAGCTCTGTTGTCATAGCTCTGTTGTCATAGCTCTGTTATCATAGCTCTGTTGTCATAGCTCTGTTGTCATAGCTCTGTTATCATAGCTCTGTTGTCATAGCTCTGTTGTCATAGCTCTGTTGTCATAGCTCTGTTGTCATAGCTCTGTTATCATAGCTCTGTTGTCATAGCTCTGTTGTCATAGCTCTGTTGTCATAGCTCTGTTGTCATAGCTCTGTTGTTGTAGCTCTGTTATCATAGCTCTGTTGTCATAGCTCTGTTGTCATAGCTCTGTTATCATAGCTCTGTTGTCATAGCTCTGTTGTCATAGCTCTGTTGTCATAGCTCTGTTATTGTAGCTCTGTTGTCATAGCTCTGTTGTCATAGCTCTGTTGTCATAGCTCTGTTATCATAGCTCTGTTGTCATAGCTCTGTTGTCATAGCTCTGTTGTCATAGCTCTGTTGTCATAGCTCTGTTATTGTAGCTCTGTTGTCATAGCTCTGTTATCATATCTCTGTTGTCATAGCTCTGTTGTCATAGCTCTGTTGTCATAGCTCTGTTGTCATAGCTCTGTTTTCTTAGATCTGTTATCTTAGAACTTGTATCATAGCTCTGTTGTCATAGCTCTTGTTATCATAGCTCTGTTATCATAGCTCTGTTGTCATAGCTCTGTTGTCATAGCTCTGTTATCATAGCTCTGTTGTCATAGCTCTGTTGTCATAGCTCTGTTGTCATAGCTCTGTTGTTGTAGCTCTGTTATCATAGCTCTGTTGTCATAGCTCTGTTGTCATAGCTCTGTTATCATAGCTCTGTTGTCATAGCTCTGTTGTCATAGCTCTGTTGTCATAGCTCTGTTATTGTAGCTCTGTTGTCATAGCTCTGTTATCATAGCTCTGTTGTCATAGCTCTGTTGTCATAGCTCTGTTATTGTAGCTCTGTTGTCATAGCTCTGTTATCATATCTCTGTTGTCATAGCTCTGTTGTCATAGCTCTGTTGTCATAGCTCTGTGTCATCTGTAGCTCTGTATAGCTATCATAGCTGTTATTATAGATATGTTTAATATATCTGTTATTATAGCTCTGTTATCATAGCTCTGTTATTATAGATATGTTTAATATATCTGTTATTATAGCTCTGTTATCATAGCTCTTGTAAGATGTCAAAACAGGTGTTGTTTCCAGCATTTTGAGTGATTGAGGCCTCTATCTCTGTCAGAAGCAGGTGGAATGGAGGGGAGAACAGGAGAAAAGGGAGCCAGATCAGATCCAACCCAGCGGGGGGAGGGAGGAGGCAGGCCTTCCACCAAAACAGATCAACACAGAGTAAACAACAAAGTGAGGCGTGACTGCTCCTTCAGACCGTGCTCTGGAGAGTGACTCACCACACCTACTGTCCCGGACAGTGCAGCAGCAGCATGGCCCATAGGTCAGACTCTGATGCTGCGATGTCCATTCCTCGCCATGCCACCATGACACACCCTGCTACAAATCACCCCCACCACAACCAGAGCACATCCCCGTCTGGGGCCTCTCTGGGGCCTGGGCACAGCCTCTGAACCAGGCCTGATCACAGAGAGCCTCTCCCTGGACACTTCTAGTAGCCAGGCCTGTAAGCCTGTAGACACCCCCTGGGGAGGAGAGACCTCTGGAGCAGCTGCCTCTGATCCCCATCTCATAATCACAGCTCAATATTATCTAGCACTGGCCAGGACATGAGTGGTCGGCTAGACGGGATCACAATCACATAGTGTCTTTTCATCAAACAGGAAAAAGGTTGAATGTTCAGTGTATGGATGTATGGGGACATTATAAATAAATACATGCAACATATACTCTTAAGTAAATATTGCAAATGCACAGTGGAAGATGAACCACCGGTTGATTGGGAGCTCGCTGCATGGAAGCCACATGCTATCCCTAAAGCAATACAGTTAGGTGCTTTATAATGGGCTTACACATGGTCGGGAACATTCTCCTCCATAATTCTCCTGTAGGGAAGCAGCACACACTATTACCATGAATAATGCCACTGCTGGTAGTACTTTAAGGAGTGAGGACCCTGAGTCTCTGTGGGTGCTTACTCAAAATACCTATCATTACGCTGTCAATTCCTTTCCTGCATCTCTCTTAACACATTTATCCCTGCGCATATTATCAAACCCCTTTTCCTGAGGACGACCTCTCTTTACCATACATTGATCGGAGAGACTAAGGGACTGCTGCTCCACTCTGGGCTGCTGACACAGTCAGTCCCACCACATTAACCTGGTGATGGAGAGTTTGGCATCATGGGCCATTTAAGTCCTAATACCACGGTCTATGGTCCCAGATGGCACTTGGCATTACATGGAAAATGACCACCTTTAAACATTTCGCTATATGTGTTTTCCCTATGGTCTTTTGACCAATCACATCAAATATGTTCACGTGAAATCTTTTCCAGAGCTGATCTGATTGGTCAAAAGAACAATTAGTGAAAACAAATATCAGAATTGGGTTGCCAATTCTGGGAATAGGGCGCCATTTGGGATGCAGCCTTCACTTCTATGGTGACAGTAGCTCAGCTCAGCCAACACACAACAAGAGGTTCTTCTCCAGCCTGTGTCTCTTTTGAAGGTCTCATGGGTCTTATGTTCCTGTACACCCAGCCAGCACCACAAAACCACTACAACCTCCCTCTGCTTGTGGACAGATAAAGATCTGCTCTTTTAACTGAGCGTTTTGATCCTCCTCAGACGGAGGCTCTGCGTTAATATTCTCCCACAGATCAGAGAGAAACGAGAGCCCGGACCCATGCGCTCTCTCCGCTCGCTGCTAGCGACTGACTGACCTTTCATCTGTGCATCAGGCAGAGAGACACTGAGACACTGAGGTGAGGTTACTCAAATAATATTGTAACGCTGCAGGAATTGTTCATCCGCCAGCAGCTGTTTTCGTAACCCTTTCTGAGGGCAGCAGCCACTGTGGTCTCTGGGATCTGCAGCGGTGCCAGGGAGGGACTGTATTGTTGGCATGTCAGGCCTGACTTCCGTGAGAATGTGTGTGTGAATGGGAGGGGAAGTGAGGAGAGGGGGCAGGGGTTGGCAGGAGTGACTGGTCAGCTGGAGGGACTGGTTAGCTGTGGCCATCTTTTGGGTGTTTGGTCGTGTGAGAAGAGAACGTGTGTGTGTGTCTCCTTGGCAGGTTTCACTATGAGGGAGTGAAGCAAGAGACAGGATCTCTATCCCAGGAGAGACAGCTCGTCCCCCTGTGCCAATTTGGGCCCTGTTGCTGGTGCATGATGGGAAGGAAAAAGATCCCTCCCTCCTCCTCTACTCCTCCTCCTCAGTAAACAGAACCCTAACCTGAATACAGATTCTCTGGAATAACACACATAGTAGAGAATGGTAGCCATATCTTTTTCACTATTCATTCTCTAAAATCCCTCCTTTCCCCTGCAGACCATCAGGTGAGACTTTCATTGTGAGGATTTGCGAAATCATGCCTGGACATGTGAGAGAGCGAGAGAGCAGACAGAGAGAACACTGTGAAGAGGAAGAGAACAGACAGAGAGAACACTGTGAAGAGGAATAGAACAGACAGAGAGAACACTGTGATGAGGAATAGAACAGACAGAGAGAACACTGTGAAGAGGAAGAGAGCAGACAGAGAGAACACTGTGAAGAGGAATAGAACAGACAGAGAGAACACTGTGAAGAGGAAGAGAGCAGACAGAGAGAACACTGTGAAGAGGAATAGAACAGACAGAGAGAACACTGTGAAGAGGAAGAGAGCAGACAGAGAGAACACTGTGAAGAGGAAGAGAGCAGACAGAGAGAACACTGTGAAGAGGAATAGAACAGACAGAGAGAACACTGTGAAGAGGAAGAGAGCAGACAGAGAGAACACTGTGAAGAGGAATAGAACAGACAGAGAGAACACTGTGAAGAGGAATAGAACAGACAGAGAGAACACTGTGAAGAGGAAGAGAGCAGACAGAGAGAACACTGTGAAGAGGAATAGAACAGACAGAGAGAACACTGTGAAGAGGAAGAGAGCAGCCAGAGAGAACACTGTGAAGAGGAATAGAACAGACAGAGAGAACACTGTGAAGAGGAATAGAACAGACAGAGAGAACACTGTGAAGAGGAATAGAACAGACAGAGAGAACACTGTGAAGAGGAAGAGAGCAGACAGAGAGAACACTGTGAAGAGGAATAGAACAGACAGAGAGAACACTGTGAAGAGGAAGAGAACAGACAGAGAGAACACTGTGAAGAGGAAGAGAGCAGACAGAGAGAACACTGTGAAGAGGAAGAGAACAGACAGAGAGAACACTGTGAAGAGGAATAGAACAGACAGAGAGAACACTGTGAAGAGGAAGAGAGCAGACAGAGAGAACACTGTGAAGAGGAATAGAACAGACAGAGAGAACACTGTGAAGAGGAAGAGAGCAGACAGAGAGAACACTGTGAAGAGGAATAGAACAGACAGAGAGAACACTGTGAAGAGGAATAGAACAGACAGAGAGAACACTGTGAAGAGGAAGAGAACAGACAGAGAGAACACTGTGAAGAGGAATAGAACAGACAGAGAGAACACTGTGAAGAGGAAGAGAACAGACAGAGAGAACACTGTGAAGAGGAATAGAACAGACAGAGAGAACACTGTGAAGAGGAAGAGAACAGACAGAGAGAACACTGTGAAGAGGAAGAGAACAGACAGAGAGAACACTGTGAAGAGGAATAGAACAGACAGAGAGAACACTGTGAAGAGGAAGAGAACAGACAGAGAGAACACTGTGAAGAGGAAGAGAACAGACAGATAACACTGTGAAGAGGAATAGAACAGACAGAGAGAACACTGTGAAGAGGAAGAGAGCAGACAGAGAGAACACTGTGAAGAGGAATAGAACAGACAGAGAGAACACTGTAAAGAGGAAGAGAGCAGACAGAGAGAACACTGTGAAGAGGAAGAGAGCAGACAGAGAGAACACTGTGAAGAGGAATAGAACAGACAGAGAGAACACTGTGAAGAGGAAGAGAGCAGACAGAGAGAACACTGTGAAGAGGAATAGAACAGACAGAGAGAACACTGTGAAGAGGAATAGAACAGACAGAGAGAACACTGTGAAGAGGAAGAGAGCAGACAGAGAGAACACTGTGAAGAGGAATAGAACAGACAGAGAGAACACTGTGAAGAGGAAGAGAACAGACAGAGAGAACACTGTGAAGAGGAAGAGAACAGACAGAGAGAACACTGTGAAGAGGAAGAGAACAGACAGAGAGAACACTGTGAAGAGGAATAGAACAGACAGAGAGAACACTGTGAAGAGGAAGAGAACAGACAGAGAGAACACTGTGAAGAGGAAGAGAACAGACAGATAACACTGTGAAGAGGAATAGAACAGACAGAGAGAACACTGTGAAGAGGAAGAGAGCAGACAGAGAGAACACTGTGAAGAGGAATAGAACAGACAGAGAGAACACTGTGAAGAGGAAGAGAGCAGACAGAGAGAACACTGTGAAGAGGAAGAGAGCAGACAGAGAGAACACTGTGAAGAGGAATAGAACAGACAGAGAGAACACTGTGAAGAGGAAGAGAGCAGACAGAGAGAACACTGTGAAGAGGAATAGAACAGACAGAGAGAACACTGTGAAGAGGAATAGAACAGACAGAGAGAACACTGTGAAGAGGAAGAGAGCAGACAGAGAGAACACTGTGAAGAGGAATAGAACAGACAGAGAGAACACTGTGAAGAGGAAGAGAGCAGACAGAGAGAACACTGTGAAGAGGAATAGAACAGACAGAGAGAACACTGTGAAGAGGAATAGAACAGACAGAGAGAACACTGTGAAGAGGAATAGAACAGACAGAGAGAACACTGTGAAGAGGAAGAGAGCAGACAGAGAGAACACTGTGAAGAGGAATAGAACAGACAGAGAGAACACTGTGAAGAGGAAGAGAACAGACAGAGAGAACACTGTGAAGAGGAAGAGAGCAGACAGAGAGAACACTGTGAAGAGGAAGAGAACAGACAGAGAGAACACTGTGAAGAGGAATAGAACAGACAGAGAGAACACTGTGAAGAGGAAGAGAGCAGACAGAGAGAACACTGTGAAGAGGAATAGAACAGACAGAGAGAACACTGTGAAGAGGAAGAGAGCAGACAGAGAGAACACTGTGAAGAGGAATAGAACAGACAGAGAGAACACTGTGAAGAGGAATAGAACAGACAGAGAGAACACTGTGAAGAGGAAGAGAACAGACAGAGAGAACACTGTGAAGAGGAATAGAACAGACAGAGAGAACACTGTGAAGAGGAAGAGAACAGACAGAGAGAACACTGTGAAGAGGAAGAGAACAGACAGAGAGAACACTGTGAAGAGGAAGAGAACAGACAGAGAGAACACTGTGAAGAGGAAGAGAACAGACAGAGAGAACACTGTGAAGAGGAATAGAACAGACAGAGAGAACACTGTGAAGAGGAAGAGAACAGACAGAGAGAACACTGTGAAGAGGAAGAGAACAGACAGATAACACTGTGAAGAGGAATAGAACAGACAGAGAGAACACTGTGATGAAGAAGAGAACAGACAGAGAGAACACTGTGAAGAGGAAGAGAACAGACAGATAACACTGTGAAAAACAAGCAAATGAGAGAGAGGGAGAGAGAGGGAGAGCGAGCAAGAGAGAGAGAGCGAAAGAGAGAGAGAGAGGGAGAGAGGGAGAGCGAGAGTGAGAGGGAGAGAGAGCGAGAGAGCGAGAGATGCAGCCCTAGATTCACAATCATACTGGGAATCAAAACACTTTTAATAATTCAGTATGAATAGAGGATAGAAAATTCTGCAGCAGGCGAGGAGGCTGAGGAAATGACAGAGAGGAGAAGAATCCTACAGCACTCTCTGTATTGTGAGGTGAAACTGCTGCTTTTTAGATGATGTGTGTGTTCAGTACTGTAAAGTCTGTAATACATATCAACATACACTAGCCAGTCCTTATGGGAAGCCATTATGGAAGTGCTAAATGTGAGCCCTGGCTGGACTCACATTTGGCTGAAGTTTAATATTTCCCAGAGATGGTTTATCTAGGATAAGGGGTTGTTATTATTGACTGACTCACTGAAAAACGTACAGCCAATTTTACGATAAAGTAATCTAATCAAACTACCCACCATGGACGTTGCCATGGCCATCTGCTATCTCTCCCCGGAACACTTTTAAAACAAGGAAGTAAATGAGACTGGTACAATTATCTTCTATTCGATTTTTCAATTTGTCCGGGTAGCTCTTCCTGTTCCCTTTTTCTGATAATGCTTTTTCTTTTAGTGGAGAGTTAAATTCTACGTTCTAATTGAATTTTGTCACAGACTGAACAACCCTCGAGGCGTTCCTGTTTCTCCCCCATCTTGCCCCTCACCACATCTCCTTGGGTTACTCACCGCTGGCAACAAGGTAGTTGTAGAGAGTGAAAAACACTTCCCAATTAGTCAGAGTCCCTGTGATTATGTCGCTCTTGCTAACAATTTCCATTTACATGAATGATTTATTCTGAGGTCGCATGCACACACACACACCACCGTCCTAGCCAGAAGGTCTTGAACGAGAGGAAGTGCTGCGGTGGGTTCTGCCTGTCTGTGTACAAATTGTTATTTCAGTCTGGAATCGTATAATAACAATACAAAGGTCTTATAGTGCTTATCCATCTGATTGTATGTGTGAGTCTATTCTGTCTGTCTGTGCATATCCATTTATCTGTCTGACTCTGCACCACTGTCTGTGGCATTATGAATGTCTTGTTTACAGCATACAGTGATCTGTATGCTGTATAGTCCAAACAGAAGCCTTGGATGGGATCCCACTAGGGGAATACACAGTAGTTAGCCCGTTGTTTATTCTCCTCTCTCCTATCAAGTGTCTCTTGTTTGTTGTTGGGGTTGTGGTTGTACTTGGCCTTTGTCTGTTTACAAAGCTGCAGGGGCTGAACATGCTGAGCCAACAGGTCACTGGGGGCAACGTTACAGGGTCGCAACCTCTCTGTCCAGACACTCTCTCCAGGGAAGCCCTTTCCCCATTTAACATACATACACACGCATACATACACACTGCTCTTCCGGCGCCGACAGAGATGGCAGCCTCGCTTCACGTTCTCAGGAAACCATGCAGTATTTTGTTTTTTTATGTATTACTTCTTACATTGTTACCCCGGAAAATATTAAGTTTTATTACATACAACCGGGAGGAACTATTGGATATAAGAGCAACGTCAACTTACCAACATTACGACCAGGAATACGACTTTCCCAAAGAGGATTCTCCTTTCGTTAACCCAAACACAACAACAGACTGGATAGCACGTGGCTACTCAAAACAACGGCGGCGCCGGAGAAGAGGGAAACGCGCCGGTCTTTTGGTCAAGCTACGTCGACGGGCGCATCGTGCACCTCTCCCGAGTATTTTAATCGCCAATGTACAGTCTCTTGACAACAAAGTAGACGAAATCCGATCGAGGGTTGCCTTTCAGAGAGACATTCGAGACTGCAACGTTCTTTGCTTCACGGAAACATGGCTCACTCAGGACACGTTATCAGAGTCGGTACAGCCACCTGGTTTCTCCACGCATCGCGCCGACAGAAACAAACATCTCTCTGGTAAGAAGAAGGGCGGGGTGTGTCTTATGATTAACGAGGCGTGGTGTGATCATAACAACATACAGGAACTCAAGTCCTTTTGTTCACCTGACATAGAATTCCTTACAATCAAATGCAGACCGCATTATCTACCAAGAGAATTCTCTTCGATTATAATCACAGCCGTGTACATCCCCCCTCAAGCTGATACATCGACGGCACTGAAAGAAATTCATCGGACTCTATGTAAACTGGAAACCACATATCCTGAGGCTGCATTTATTGTGGCTGGGGATTTTAATAAGGCTAATTTAAGAACAAGGCTCCCGAAATTTTACCAGCATATCGAATGTGCCACCCGGGCTGGTAAAATCCTGGACCACTGTTATTCCAACTTCCGTGATGCATACAAGGCTATTCTCCGCCCTCCTTTCGGCAAGTCTGACCATGACTCCATTTTGTTGCTCCCAGCCTACAAACAGAAACTAAAACAGGAAACGCCCGTTCTCAGGTCTGTTCAACGCTGGTCCGACCAATCTGATTCCATGCTGCAAGATTGCTTGAGCACGTGGACTGGGATATGTTCCGGATAGCATCTGACAACAACATTGATGTATACGCTGATTCGGTGAGCGAGTTTATTAGCAAATGCATTGGTGATGTTGTACCCATAGCAAATATCAAAACCTTCCCCAACCAGAAACCATGGATTGATGGCAGCATTCGCGCAAAACTGAAAGCGCGAACCACTGCTTTAACCAGGTAAAGGCTACCGGAAACATGACTGAATACAAACAGTGCAGCTACTCCCTCCGCAAGGCAATCAAACAAGCTAAGCGTCAATATAGAGACAAAGTAGAGTCACAATTCAATGGCTCAGACACAAGAGGAATGTGGCAGGGTCTACAGTCAATCACGGACTACAAAAAGAAAACCAGCCCCGTCGCGGACCATGACGTCCTGCTCCCAGACAAACTAAACAACTTCTTTGCTCGCTTTGAGGACAATACAGTGCCACCGACACGGCCCGCTACCAAAACCTGCGGGCTCACCTTCACCGCAGCCAATGTGAGAAAAACATTTAAATGTGTTAACCCTCGCAAGGCTGCCGGCCCAGATGGCATCCTGGCCGTGTCCTCAGAGCATGCGCAGACCAGCTGGCTGGTGTGTTTACGGACATATTCAATCAGTCCCTATCCCAGTCTGCTGTTCCCACATGCTTCAAGAGGGCCACCATTGTTCCTGTTCCCAAGAAAGCTAAGGTGACTGAGCTAAATGACTATCGCCCGTAGCACTCACTTCCGTCATCATGAAGTGCTTTGAGAGATTAGTCAAGGATCATATCACCTCCATCCTGCCAGACACCCTGGACCCACTCCAATTTGCTTACCGTCCCAATAGGTCCACAGACGACGCAATCGCAATCACACTGCATACTGCCCTAACCCATCTGGACAAGAGGAATACTTATGTAAGAATGCTGTTCATCGACTACAGCTCAGCATTTAACACCATAGTTCCCTCCAAGCTCGTCATTAAGCTCGAGACCCTGGGTCTCGACCCAGCTCTGTGCAACTGGGTCCTGGACTTCCTGACGGGCCGGTCCCAGGTGGTGAGGGTAGGAAACAACATCTCCACCCGCTGATCCTCAACACTGGGGCCCCACAAGGGTGCGTTCTCAGCCCTCTCCTGTACTCCCTGTTTACCCATGACTGCGTGGCCAAGCACGCATCCAACTCAATCATCAAGTTTGCTGACGACACTACAGTGGTAGGCTTGATTACCAACAACGACGAGACGGCCTACAGAGAGGAGGTGAGGGCCCTCGGAGTGTGGTGTCAGGAAAATAACCTCTCACTCAATGTCAACAAAACAAAGGAGATGATCGTGGACTTCAGGAAACAGGAGAGGGAGCACCCCTATCCACATCGAGGGGACAGTAGTGGAGAAGGTGGAAAGTTTTAAGTTCCTCGGCGTACACATCACGGACAAACTGAATTGGTCCACCCACACAGACAGCGTGGTAAAGAAGGCGCAACAGCGCCTCTTCAACCTCAGGAGGCTGAAGAAATTTGGCTTGTCACCAAAATCACTCACAAACTTTTACAGATGCACAATCGAGAGCATCCTGTCGGGCTGTATCACCGCCTGGTACGGCAACTGCTCCGCCCACAACCGTAAGGCTCTCCAGAGGGTAGTGAGGACTGCACAACGCATCACCGGGTTAAACTACCTGCCCTCCAGGACACCTACACCACCCGATGTCACAGAAAGGCCAAAAGATCATCAAGGACAACAACCACCCGAGCCACTGCCTGTTCACCCCGCTATCATCCAGAAGGCGAGGTCAGTACAGGTGCATCAAAGCTGGGACCGAGAGACTGAAAAACAGCTTCTACCTCAAGGCCATCAGACTGTTAAACAGCCATCACTAACATTGAGTGGCTGCTGCCAACATACTGACTTAAATCTCTAGCCACTTTATACATAGGAATTGGATGTAACAAATGTATCACTAGCCACTTTAAACAATTTTGTATATAATGTTTACGTATCCGACATACTCATATCAAATGTATACACTGTACTCTAAACCATCTACTGTATCTTGCCTATGCCGCTCGGGTCATCGACCCAAATCTCTAGCCACTTTAATAATTATAATTGGATGAAATAATGTATCACTAGCCACTTTAAACAATGCCATTTATATAATGTTTACATATCCTACATTACTCATCTCATATATATGTGTATATACTGTACTCCATACCATCTACTGCATCTTGCCTATGCCGGTCAGCCATCGCTCATCCATATATTTATATGTACATACTCGTATTCATTCCTTTACTCTTGTGTGTATAAGGTAGTTGTTGTGAATTTGTTAGATTACTTGTTAGATACTACTGCATGGTCGGAACTAGAAGCACAAGCATTTCGCTACACTCGCATTAACATCTGCTAACCATGTGTATGTGACAAATAAAATTTGATTTGATTTGATTTAGACAGACAGACAGGTAGGTAGGCACGCGCACGCGCACACACAAACACACACACACACACACACACACACACACACACACACACTGCATTAGCGCCAAGGTGCTGGTGAGAAAGCTGGATTGCATACAGCACGCCTCTTTTCAAACAGAAGGTGTGCAGACCGTAGAGGGGCTGGTTTTGGAGATGGACCAGCGCAGAGCACCCAGATGAGAACACATTTGATGCTTGTCTAAATGTGAGTCTAATTTGTGCACTCAGCCACGACAAATGATTCTGATTATCTCCACATAGGTATGCAAAAATATGCAAACCGTCTTTAGACTCCAAAAGAAATCTGTATAATTCCTAATTAAAGATAATTTGTTGAATATAATTTCACATTAGGCTAAGTAAGGATTTCTTTGTTTCACTTTTTTTTCTACCACAGCACTGTCAAGACAACGTTTTGTCATATTTCAGAACATCAGATCTGGTATTTTCTGGGATGGCACCAGTAGAGCTTCATTGGTATTGTTGTGATGTACATGTGAGAGTCTGGAGGGATATTGACACTTCAAATCTATAACACTCATCATTCTGTTTGCTCTATCTTTGGTCAGTCTGATTCCCAATGGCCTACATTGTTTTCTGTTTAACCCATGGCAATATAATGGGGCCTTTCTTATGAACATAACCAAATTCCTTAACTAAATATTGGTAACACTTTGTGTCGATACACTTGAAAAGCAGCCCTACACTTTCTTCCTATCAGTAAATACTTTTTATTTCTTGACACATCTCCAGAATCTGCCCGTCATGTGAAATCCATAGATTAGGGCCTAATGAATTGATTTCAGTGTACGGATTTCCTTATGAACTGTAGCTCAGTAAAATCGTTGAAATTGTTGCATGTTGCATTTATATTTTTGCTCAGTATAGATGTGAAGCGTGATCCAGGAAGTGTGTGAGCTGGAGAGGATTGAAGCGTTTGGTTTGGTTCTCCCTGAGAGTTTATACCTGTTAGCTGGGTGTCGGGGTTGAAGAGAGAATGTGTGAAGCTGTCATCAAGGAAAAGGGGGGGCTACTTTGAAGAACCTAAAATATATTTTGATTTGTTTAACACTTTTTTGGTTACTACATGATTCCATATGTGTTATTTCATTTTGATGTCTTCACTATTATTCTACAATGTAGAAAATAGTACAAATAAAGAAAAATTCTTGAATGAGTAGGGGTGTCCAAACGTTTGACTGGTACTGTATATTTTTATCATATCTTTTGGAGTGGTGGCAACGATTTAGCAGTGGCGGCCCTAAATTAATATAGGGGAAACACTGATCTGTCCCCAAGGGGATCCATCGACGTTTGTCTGTCTCTCTCTCTCTCTCTCTCTCTCTCTCTCTCTCTCTCTCTCACATACACAATGAGATAATGGTCCTATTTGTCGAACTAGAGTGCTTCACTGATTAATGGTAGGTGACGTTCACCAACAATGCTTTGCATTGATTGGAGCTGAAGGTGATGGACTGGTGTGTCATCTTTGCTATAGGACCAGCTGCTAAGCTGTATCGATCCACAGGCTTTACATATTGACTAAAGTGAGAGATCATACTGGGCTAGTTCAACTTGATGTCTTCATATATCACATACTGTATGTTATAAATGTTGTTGTTTCCATACACGAGCAGCAGTCAAGTCCTTTTTAAATTCACAAATAAGAATAGCCCACTAGATACAGTGCCTTCGGAAAGTATTCAGACCCCTAGACTTTTTCCACATTTTGTTACGTTACAGCCTTATTCTAAAATGTATTTCATCGTTTTCACCCTCATCAATCTAAACACAATACACCATAATGACAAAGAAAAAAATAGTTTACATTGTTATTTTTGCCAAAAACAGAAATATCACATTTACTTAAGTTTTCAGACCATTTACTCAGAACTTTGTTGAAGCATCCTTTGGCAGCGATTACAGCCTCAAGTTTTCTTGGGTATGACGCTACAAGCTTGGCACACCTGTATTGGGGGAGTTTCTCACATTCTTCTCTGCAGATCCTCTTAAGCTCTGTCAGGTTGGATGGGGAGCTATTTTCAGGTCTCACCAGAGATGTTCAATTGGGTTCAAGTCCGCACTCTATCTGGGCCACTCAAGGACATTCAGAGACTTGTCCCGAAGCCACTCCTGCATTGTATTGGCTGTGTGCTTTGGGTCGTTGTCCTGTTGGAAGGTGAACCTTCGCCCCGGTCTGAGGTCCTGAGCGCTCTGGAGCAGGTTTTCATCAAGGATCTCTCTGTACTTTGCTCCGTTCATTTTTCCCTCAATCCTGATTAGTCTCCCAGTCCCTGCCGCTGAAAAACATCCTCACAGCATGATGCTGCCACCACCATGCTTCACCGTAGGGATGGTGCCAGGTTTCCTCGAGATGTGACGCTTGGCATTCAGGCCAAAGAGTTCCATCTTGGTTTCATTAGACCAGAGAATCTTTTCCCCCGATTGCTCAGTTTGGCCGGGCGGCCAGCTCTAGGAAGACTCTTGGTGGTTCCAAACTTCTTCGATTTAAGAATGATGGAGGCTGCTGTGTTCTTGGGGAACTTCAATGCTGCAGAAATGTTTTTGTACCTCAACACAATACTGTCTCAGAGCTCTACGGACAATTCCTTCGACCTCATGGCTTGGTTTTTGCTCTGACCTGCACTGTCAACTGTGGGACCTTATATAGACAGGTGTGCACCTTTCCAAATCATGTCCAATCAATTGAATTGGATGATCAATGGAAACAGGATACACCTCGAATTCGAGTCTCATAGCAAAGGGTCTGAATACTTATGTAAATAAGGTATTTCTGTTTAAAAAAAATATAAAACTTTTTTCGCTTTGTAATTATGGGGAATTGTGATGTCATTATGGGGTATTGTGTGTAGATTGATGAGGAACATATTTATTTCATTCATTTTAGAATAAGGCTGTAACATAACAAAATGTGGAATTCTGTAAATTTTATTTCACCTTTATTTAACTAGGCAAGTCAATTAAGAACAAATTCTTATTTACAATGACGGCCTACCCCGGCCAAACCTGGGCAACACTGGGCCAATTGTGCGCCTCCCAATGAGACTCCCAATCACAGTCGGATGTGATACAGCCTGGATTCGAACCAGGGACTGTAGTGACGCCTCTTGCCTTAGACTACTGCACCACTAGGGAGTCAACGGGTCTGAATACTTTCCGAATGCACTGTATGTACAGTTACAGACTCTAGCATGCTTTACTTGTAACATGAAAAAACAAGGCTTATTTTTCTTTCACTGGATGAATCTGTATTATCTGTTCACAGACTATTTTACAGAGAACCCTCAGGCAGTGTGCAAGAGAAGAGAAAGGTAAATAATGAAGGTATATGAGATATAACCTTGGCCTGGAAAGTGAAGGGAGAAAGAAAGCATACACCTTGTGCTTGTCTTTGCTGCAGCCAAGTTCTCATCTGCTCTTCCTCATTTCTAACGATGAAACATTCATCCCTCTCTCAATCTGTCCCCTAGCACCATACAGAGTTAACCCCTCTACTTCCCTGTTATGCATGACAGACCTTGGTATGTGTGTGTCTATGCATGACTGTTTGCTGTGTGTGTGTTTCTGTGTGTGTGCATTTTATGTGCATGTGTTTTAACTGTGTGTCTGTGTATGTTCACGCCTAATTACATTTTGTGTGTCTGTGTGATGGAGCTCTTTCCAGAAGGGAGGCTAGTTTCATATCTGTGACATATAGAGTACACCAGCAATCCCAGGGGTCACAGCACTTCCTGTGTCTCTTATCAATGACACAACCCCCAGCGCACTAAGCCACTAATCATCTAGCCACCGTCTCGCACTCTCGCTCCTCATTATTCCCCCTCTTAATCACCCAGTGAACACTACCATCATTACAGCCCACTCCTCTCTCTCTCTCTCTCTCTCTCTCTCTCTCTCTCTCTCTCTCTCTCTCAGTCACTCAGTCACTCACTTTTTACTTGCTTTGTTCAAAACTGTCCCTGACAATGTCACGGAATCTATTAACTTCCCCTTGACCACTGTGCTACAGCTCCTTCACACCGCAACAACAACCCTTCTCTGCAGGAGACTGAGGTATCATACATGGACATTTAGTTTCAAATGTGATGCTACTGGGAGACATAATGAAACTAAACGACCATCTTCTAAAGTAGAACATACACAGTATATGTACTGTATATTCTCCAGGGAGCTTGTTCAGACTGAGGATACAAAAATGTGATGGAGTAGACTTGATTTAACCCTATTTACAGTAAACCATCACCTTCCAAACATCCGGCCTCAGCCCGTTCCCACGGTGACAGGTAGCTGGGTTTAGTACAGTCAAACCCCAGGTAAGAACGTGTTCTCAGGGTTGAGTCAGAGGATGCGTCCCAAATGGCTCCCTATTCACTACATAGTGTGATTCATTGCATAGTGTGATTCACGACATAGTGTGATTCACTACATAGTGAATACAGTACCATTTGGGACGCATGTATATATAGCCTTTGGCTCCTGTGATTGGACAGGTCCCACTGATCCTGTGATTGTGGCTGGTGTGATTGGCTGGCTCCTACTGATCCTGTGCCACAGGGGGAACATGACTCTGGAGGCTCCAGTACCTCACAGCGACGGTTAACCTCCCGATCCATCAGACCTTAGTAGCAGGCGTGACCTGCTTCTTCCATTAGAGCTCTGACAGAGCCTAATGCCTGTCCTTGCAGTCGTTCTCTCCCTCCATCTCTCCCTCTCTCTTTCTCTCTCTGTGTCTCTTTGCTTTCTCTCTCTGTGTCTCTCAGCTCTCTCTTTCTCCGGTCTGTCCTCTCCACTCCAAACCCATATTGTCCTCTTTTCCTATACACTGACAATATAGAATGTACACAACAAAAACATCATACAAATCCTTTTTGCTATTCTTTGTTCCTCCTTCACTCCTCTCCTCTGTGAGCTGGAGGGAACTAGCACAGCACACAGGGTGGTATGAATTAGTACAACACACAGGGTGGTATGAACTAGTACAACACACAGGGTGGTATGAACTAGCACAGCACACAGGGTGGTATGAACTAGCACACCACACAGGGTGGTATGAACTAGCACAACACACAGGGTGGTATGAACTAGCACAACACACAGGGTGATATGAACTAGTACAACACACAGGGTGGTATGAACTAGCACAACACACAGGGTGGTATGAACTAGTACATCACACAGTGTGGTATGAACTAGCACAACACACAGGCTGGTATGAACTAGCACAACACACAGGGTGGTATGAACTAGTACAACACACAGGGTGGTATGAACTAGCACAACACACAGGGTGGTATGAACTAGCACAACACACAGGGTGGTATGAACTAGCACAACACACAGGGTGGTATGAACTAGCACAACACACAGGGTGGTATGAACTAGTACAAGACACAGGGTGGTATGAACTAGCACACCACACAGGGTGGTATGAACTAGCACAACACACAGGGTGGTATGAACTAGCACAACACACAGGGTGGTATGAACTAGTACAACACACAGGGTGGTATGAACTAGCACAACACACAGGGTGGTATGAACTAGTACAACACACAGGGTGGTATGAACTAGCACAACACACAGGGTGGTATGAACTAGTACAACACACAGGGTGGTATGAACTAGCACAGCACACAGGGTGGTATGAACTAGCACACCACACAGGGTGGTATGAACTAGTACAACACACAGGGTGGTATGAACTAGCACAACACACAGGGTGGTATGAACTAGCACAGCACACAGGGTGGTATGAACTAGCACAACACACAGGGTGGTATGAACTAGCACAACACACAGGGTGGTATGAACTAGTACAACACACAGGGTGGTATGAACTAGCACAACACACAGGGTGGTATAAACTAGTACAACACACAGGGTGGTATGAACTAGCACAACACACAGGGTGGTATGAACTAGCACAACACACAGGGTGGTATGAACTAGTACAACACACAGGGTGGTATGAACTAGTACAACACACAGGGTGGTATGAACTAGCACAACACAGACAGTCAGGGATGAAACAAAGTCTCTTATTATGGCCTTAACGTACGAGCGCTCCCCTGGGAATCTAGATGTGTAAATGAGACGATGCTCCAACACCAAGTGCTGCTGTTTTTTTCTGGGCTGTTGTTTTGCTCTTTTAAATAATTGACAAGGCTGTGCTAGTGAAGACAGGGACAAATCTGCTGAACTAACATCTCAGCCAGAAGTGCTTGAGCACCAAACTGCTATCAATCCCCCAGCTATATAGAATCGTTACGGCGCTGACACTTCATAAATCTTATGTAACCCCCCCCTCGGCTCAGCAATATAACAAGTCCATTCTGTCCACATGTTTTGTTTATTGTTTCTGCGTACGTACAGAGGATGACATCAGCCGTATTTGCCCTCTAGATGAAGTTACAAACTGCGCTGTAATGTCAGGCCTGTGAATCCCAGCTCAGGGCATATTAGCCTGCTTTCTAAACAGAATGATCTCTGGCTGTGGCTAACTGCCATGCTGGGAGTTAACTAAGAGACTTGCTAACTTCAATGCTGAGAGTTCTAACTAAGAGACTTGTATTATAGTCCGAGTTAAAGCTGTTAAAGCTGTCAGCCATGGCTCTATAGTGACTGTGATCCTATTCTGGGGGTGTTGGTGCAGAGCTGTGTAGCAGAAGTGTGTCCTGTCAGACTGTTGACGTCTCTGGATACATCCCAAATGGCACCCTACTCCATATACAGTGCACTACCTTTGACCTATGGGACCTGGTCAAAAGTAGTGCACTATATAGGGAATAGGGTGCCATTTGGGATGCAGACTCTGTTTTCCCCCTCTTTCCTCTTCTCTCCCCGGGGAACAGAGGGCTGTGTGATTGGGGCCTTGACTGGGAGCAGCAGATAGGAGACAGAGACTGTATACTACTGACTATCTATTAGCCTGACACTTCTTTTTTCTCACTTCTCTTTGCCGTTTTTGATTGCAGGCAAGTCGGGATGCAGCCCTCATTTTCAAGGCCCCTGTTGCCAGCACGCTGGCGCTGTAGATGGGCAGAAGGGATAAAAACAGCTCAGGGCTGCTCTCTATTCCCCCCCATTAAAACGGCAACTAAAACCCTGCTACGCTCTAGATACCCAGAGAAAAATCCATAACTGGTATTTTATGGCCTTTCCCTTTCAGATATGCCTTTGCCTTGCTCCCTCTGCTCTAAGACCACAATGCTGTGATGTCTGTCCACTCAGAACATACACTGAGTGTATGACATAGACTAATCAGGGGAATCCAGGTGAAGCTATGATCCCTTATTGATGTCACCTGTTAAATCCACTTCAATCAGTGTAGATGAAGGGGAGGAGACATGTTTTTTAAGTCTTGATACAATTAAGACGTATTGTGTGTGTGTGTGCCATTCAGAGAGGGAATGGGCAACACAAAAGATTGAAGTGCCTTTGAACAGGGTATGGTAGTAGGTGCCAGGCAGCAGTTTGTGTCAAGAACTGCAACGCTCCTGGGTTTTTCACACTCAACAGTTTCCCATGTGTCAAGAATGGTCCACCACCCAAAGGACATCCAGCCAACTTACCACAACTGTGGGAAGCATTGGAGTCAACATGGGCCAGCATCCCTGTGGAACGCTTTCGACACCTTGTAGAGTCCATGCCCCAATGAATTGAGACTATTCTGAGGGGGTGCAACTCAATATTAGGAGGCTGTTTCTAATGTTTTGTACACTCAGTGTATGTTCCCTAGTGATGGCCTTGTATCTAACATAACCCCTATTGACGATATAGCTGGGAGGAAATGGTTATCGTATCTTTACAAGACAGTTTTATCTGCACAGGAAGGTAGCTGTGGTTTTACAAGAGTATAGCCCTGGCCTGGCACACTGGAAGGCAATTCATTATAATCCACAATGGCTGCCTTAGGATTTAGGTGATTGGAATGTAAAACAGTTAGATTACTACGGTACTCCTCTCTCTCTCTCTCTCTCTCTCTCTCTCTCTCTCTCTCTCTCTCTCATCCACACTACAGCAGGGGTCTTCCTTGACACACCTTTAACCCCACAGAGAGAGAGAGAGTAACAACATCAGTACAGGGGTCAGGGGATGCGGCATGACACTCGTACAGCCACTATCCCACCACAGTCTGACTGTACCAGGCATCCCAGCCACTATCCCACCACAGTCTGACTGCACCAGGCATCCCAGCCACTATCCCACCACAGTCTGACTGCACCAGGCATCCCAGCCACTATCCCACTACAGTCTGACTGCACCAGGCATCCCAGCCACTATCCCACCACAGTCTGACTGCACCAGGCATCCCAGCCACTATCCCACTACAGTCTGACTGTACCAGGCATCCCAGCCACTATCCCACCACAGTCTGACTGCACCAGGCATCCCAGCCACTATCCCACCACAGTCTGACTGTACCAGGTATCCCAGCCACTACCCCACCACAGTCTGACTGTACCAGGCATCCCAGCCACTACCCCACCACAGTCTGACTGCACCAGGCATCCCAGCCACTACCCCACCACAGTCTGACTGTACCAGGCATCCCAGCCACTATCCCACCACAATCTGACTGCACTAGGTATCCCAGCCACTATCCCACCACAATCTGACTGCACTAGGTATCCCAGCCACTATCCCACCACAGTCTGACTGCACCAGGTATCCCAGCCACTATCCCACCACAGTCTGACTGCACCAGGTATCCCAGCCACTATCCCACCACAGTCTGACTGCACCAGGCATCCCAGCCACTATCCCACCACAGTCTGACTGCACCAGGCATCCCAGCCACTATCCCACCACAGTCTGACTGTACCAGGCATCCCAGCCACTACCCCACCACAGTCTGACTGCACCAGGCATCCCAGCCACTATCCCACCACAGTCTGACTGTACCAGGCATCCCAGCCACTACCCCACCACAGTCTGACTGCACCAGGCATCCCAGCCACTATCCCACCACAGTCTGACTGCACCAGGTATCCCAGCCACATCCCACTCTGCCCCATCCCAAACACGTCCCACTCAGCTCATTCCCAGCCACATCCCACTCAGCTCATTCCCAGCCACATCCCAGCCACATCCAAGCCACATCCCACTCTGCCACATCCCAGCCACATCCCACTCAGCTCATTCCCAGCCACATCCCAGCCACATCCCACTCTGCCACATCCCAGCCACATCCCACTCAGTTCATTCCCAGCCACATCCCACTCTGCCACATCCAAGCCACATCCCACTCTGCCACATCCCACTCAGCTCATTCCCAGCCACATCCCGCTCAGCCCCATCCCAGCCACATCCCACTCTGCCACATCCAAGCCACATCCCACTCTGCCACATCCCACTCAGCTCATTCCCAGCCACATCCCACTCTGCCACATCCCACTCTGCCCCATCCCAGCCTATCCCAGCCACATCCCGCTCAGCCACATCCCAGGTAGCCCATCTCAGCCAAATCCCAGCTAGGCCATCTCAGCCACATCCCAGGTAGCCCATACCAGCCTAGCCCATCTCAGCCACATCCCAGCCTATCCCAGCCACATCCCGCTCAGCCACATCCCAGGTAGGCCATCTCAGCCAAATCCCAGGTAGGCCATCTCAGCCACACCCCAGGTAGGCCATCTCAGCCAAATCCCAGGTAGCCCATCTCAGCCACATCCCAGCTAGGCCATCTCAGCCACATCCCAGGTAGCCCATCAGAGCCTAGCCCACCTCAGCCACATCCCAGGTAGCCCATCCCAGCCTAGCCCATCTCAGCCACATCCCAGCCTATCCCAGCCACATCCCGCTCAGCCACATCCCAGGTAGCCCATTTCAGCCACATCCCAGGTAGGCCATCTCAGCCAAATCCCAGGTAGGCCATCTCAGCCAAATCCCAGGTAGGCCATCTCAGCCAAATCCCAGGTAGGCCATCTCAGCCACATCCCAAGTAGGCCATCTCAGCCACATCCCAGCCTATCCAAGTCATGGCTCCTGTGTTCTTTACCAAGTACAGGCCTAATTCACACCCTTATCTTCAGCCGCACAAAACAGCACCTGGCACCTCCATTGTGTGTGTGTGCCGCCCAGTGTTGGCGATGCCAAGGTCTTAATCAACCACTCTCAAACAGGCGCCTATTGGACCAGTGTTAGTGCCTGCCAGCACTGAAGAGCCAGGCTTATTGGAAGAGGAAAACATGGGCAAATGTCAAGGACCCAATTCTCATTCAGAGTATACACGCATGCAGAGAGTCTCTGTGCCAGAAATAGATTTAACTCCAATGTTGGATTACTTAAAAGCACATTGAGATGTGCTCGAAGCTAGCAACCCACATTCTGTGTGATACAGGCCAGATGTGAGAATATGTGTAGAGGTCAATTAAGATAGTTAATTCCATGTCGTTCTGTCTCCATAGTCTGAGCTTTGTTAAGGTCAACAAATACATTGTGCTAAATTACTGAATCTAAGACCTGCTTTAAAACAATTGGGGGGCTTTAAATACAGAAAAGATTTGGGATTAGAGGGAACAGACTTTGGCCCATATTCTGTAATGACTACCCATCCATCAGCCACAATGCACTGTCCTTAACATACTACTGATTCCTCTCCATAGTTAATGCTCTGATGTACAACTACAAACAATCCGCTTGTCCTCCTCAAGCCATTATGCAAGACAGTCTGGAGCTAGTATCTCATCATTCCTCATTCCAAATATTAACCACTTGAAGAAAACACTTTCTGCTGCAGTCCAAGAACATCCATTCTATTCTGTACCTGAGATCAAACCACACTCTTTAAACATCCCCACCAACTCATTACGTTTTAGTCATTGAACCGGACAAGAACCCAAACAGGATACAGACTGGTATTCCACAACTAATAATTGCTAGTAATTTTGGTGCCCATTCTCCTAGTTGGAAGCTTGAGTGGGAGTGCGTGTGGAGAGAGATTGTGCTGTATAACAGCAGTATGATAAGCCACTTACACTTACTTACATTACAGCAGCACTGTTAGTCTGCACAGGCTGGGGCCTTTCGTTGAGCTGAACACCCACCGACCCCTTACAGCCACAGCCGGGGCCCCCACAGAGGTAAGAACACATATAACACTTCTCCTAACATATTCCCACCGCACTTTACAGCCACTCAGACTCAGACGGGCCTGTCACAGCACCCTGCCTTATTAAGGGAAGGGAAGTACGGGGGAGATGAGAGCTATTTGAGTTAGAGAGTAGGAGGTGGGCATAGTCAGAGAGAAGGCTAGGAGAGGAGGAAAGGAGAGAGTCGTTTCTGCATCTGGTTTGTGTTTTCATGGTTCGAATTCCCTGCTGACCGTTTTTAATTTAGCCAAGAATCCCAGTATATATACTATCATTTTGGAGCCATTGTGAAATTGCATTACTGTAGACTACCACTGGAGACTGAATTAGCCCATTGTCTTCAAGTCAACCATCTTGGGATAAATGAGGTCTGAATGTGACATGGATGGAGTGGGAGATTAACTAGGGGCATTATAAACAAGATGAACCGATGTGAGGAGTCACATTCGGTACACATGTGTGTGTCAGTGTATTTGTGTGCATATCTGCATGTGTGTGGTTCGTATTACGTGTGTATTATGTAAGCATTCTGCATGTCTCTATCTTACCACTATAGGCTTCCAAACCCCCCACCTCTGCATCTTTCCCTGGTGTTGAGCCTTTTCATCTTGTTGTGGAAGTGCTAACTCTCAATGCCAAAAGGGCAGACAGACACCCCGGGCCGGAGGGGAGCTGCTGTTCCTGAATCTCTGTCCTCAGCACACAAAGGTGATGTCGCCTGGGGAATAGGGCTCAGTACGGGAAGAGCTGTCAAGAGTAACAGGAGAACACCTGGGATTACTGTCAACTGCCTACTGGGCAATCTCCTCCTTTTCCTCTGTCCCTCCCTTCTCTCTTGTCTATCTACCTCCCCTTCTCTCCCCTGTCTCAGAACATCTATGGCATGCCCATTTACATTGACATTTAATCTCCAATTTGCCACTTAATCAGAAATGAATTATGAATATTCCAAAAACCAACAGGGTTTAGGTTGCTTGTCTCTTTCACCTCATTATCATCCGCTAATGCCTGGCCCTACATCACATTTCCATTACAAAGGCGGGGAAATGATGTTTACTGAAGACTCAGGTGAATCTAAAGGGCAAACTGAGAAAGGGGAGAATTTTGTAGATTTGTTTTCCACTTCTGCTCCCAGTTAAAATAATACTGTGGATTAAATAATTCCAGAAAACTCTTCAGACTGCATTACCAGGAGAATGTTTGACTTAATACTGTAGGAATTGAACATCCAATTTTGGAAGCCATGCAGAGCCCTCTGCCCTAATTTGGTGTGAAATGGTTGACAGGGAAGCGCGAAAATGGCTTCCGGAGTATCAACAGTTCATCAAATAAGTGACATGTATACCAGTCGGAGCTGCGATCGTCACACACACACACACACAAACTCACACCCACAAACTCACACTCTCTCTGCAATTATTTGTCCTCCTCTGTTAAGTGTCATGTTGTTGAATAGTGCCAAAGGCTTCCATGGTAACAACATCATGTATTGGCCCTATGATTGGATGAATCTCCTTTTACTAAATTAGGTGTTTGGCATGCACTGCCAGAGTCAGAGGTGTGTAGGATAGCAGTCTAATGATTGAGCCTCAGCTCTCCAATGAGAGGTAATACTCTGTCAACTACCTGAGATGCAGTCTCATATGGACAGGTTCGGATAGGCTACAAATAGACAAATCAGTCTGCTCCAAAGGTATTGATTGCCCTACCCTGATTTCTATTGGAGGGTATGCTAAAAGGGGAGATTAGAGAATCGATGTGTGTGTATGAGTGTGCATGGGCAAATGTGTGTGTCTGTGTGTGTTATTAAAAAATATATATTTGATCAACTTTATCAAAAGAGACTTGAAGAGAGTCTTAAAATATACATTTTTAAACAAGCGTCAGATTATGATTGGCAACAACGTTCTCACCCTGGATTCTCTTTCTATTTTTCAGGCAGCTTAGAAAGATTTAAGGGATCAGTCTTTCTGTTTTTTCTCTACTCTATATTCTCCTCTATACTCCTCTCTACCTAGCCCTAAACATACAGCCCTACTGATACCTAGCCCACAGCCCTAAACACACAGTTACAGCTAACCAAATATCTCATATTTTTAATAAGTGCTTGATGTATGCCCAGAAGTCTGGAAAGAGTCAAAGGTTATTCCACTACCTAAGGATAATAAATATGCATTCACTGGTCCTAATAGTCGTCCTATAAGCTTGCTGCCTGTGTTAAGTAAATGATTGAATAAATTGTATCTGTACAAATCAAGGATTATTTCTAATGTAATGGTCTGATAATGGGTTTCCAGCATGCATACAAAGAAGGACATTCTACGAGTACGGCCTTAGCACAAATGACAGATGATTGGTTAAAGGGTATGGATGATAGGAAGTTAGTTGGTGCAGTGTTGCTGAATTTCAGTGCTGCTTTTGATATAATTGATCATGAACTGTTACTAGGAAAACTAAAATGTTATGGTTTAAGGATGCAGCTATATCCTGGATGGAAAGCTATCTATCCAGGGGAAGGCAAAAAGTGTTCTTTAATGGTAGATTTTCAAATAGTAAAGATATACATTGTGGTGTTCCTCAAGGAAGCTGCCTAGGCCCACTGCTCTACGCTATCTTTATTAATGATTTGCCTTCAGTAATGAACAAAGCAAGAGTGGTCATGTATGCTGATGACTCTACAATGTATAGTGCAGCATCAGAATGTAATGAGCTAACAGATGTACTGAGCAGTGAACTAAGAATGGTGTGGATTGATATGAACAAATTGGTGTTGAACATTTCTAAAACTAAATGTATTGTATTTGGTTCAAGATATATGCTTGCTGATGACCCCCGATTGAATTTGTCGATGAATAGAATATATGTAGAGCTAGTGAAAAAAACTAAACTACTAGGCATCATGTTGGACGCAGCTTTATCATGGTCAGAACACATAGATAATATTGTTATTAAGATGGGTAAGGGAATTGCTGTTACAAGAAGTATGTAACATGTATGTAACATCTAGCACTCTGAATCAGGTGATTCAATCCCTGGTCCTATCACACTTAGAGTACTGTCCAGCTATATGGTCAATCCCTGGTCCTATCACACTTAGAGTACTGTCCAGCTATATGGTCAATCCCTGGTCCTATCACACTTAGAGTACTGTCCAGCTATATGGTCAATCCCTGGTCCTATCACACTTAGAGTACTGTCCAGTTATATGGTCAATCCCTGGTCCTATCACACTTAGAGTACTGTCCAGCTATATGGTCAATCCCTGGTCCTATCACACTTAGAGTACTGTCCAGTTATATGGTCATCTACAACAAAGAAAGATATATAAAAAACCTCCAAATCTCTCAAAACAGGCTGCCAGATTATCTCTTCATTGCTCTAACCATATGAATATTATTAAAATGCATCAGAATCTCTCATGGCTTCACATTAAAAAAACAAATTACTATCTAGTCTTCTGATTTTCTTTAGGAATGTTATATTTTTAAAAAAACCACAGTATTTTTAAGTCCAATTAGTACATACTAGCAACACTCATAACCACTAAACCAGACAGTCAAATTCAGGGCAGCTAAAACAACTCAAGCCAAGTGTCACGACTTCCGTCGAAGTCGTTCCCACTCCTTGCTCCGGCGGCGTTTGGCGGTCGACGTCACCGGTTTTCTAGCCATCGCCGATCCACTTTTCATTTTTCCATTGTTTTTGTCTTGTTTTACACACCTGGTTTCAATCCCACAACTACTTGTTCATTATTTAACCCTCTGTTCCCCAATGTTTGTTTGTGAGTGATTGTTTTATTGTATTGCGGTCCGTATTTGTGGGCTTGGATATTTTTTGACATTTGTTATATATTGAGTAAAATTTGCTATATTTACTCATATCTGCGGTCCTGCGCCTGACTCCTCAACACCTGCAACACACAGACGCTTTACACCAAGGACAAATCGCCTTAAATCTACAGTTTTATATAGAGCTATAGCTGAATGGAAATTTTTACCAATCCATATTTCTCAGGCAAAAAGTAAATCCACCTTCAAGAAAAAAATAAAATAACATCTAATGTGGTAGGCCATATGATTGGACAACAAATAGAAAGTATCAACTGAATGTTAAATGTGTTTCCTGTCAGGTATTTTAATTATCTGTATTGTCTACTTGTTGAATGTTTGTGAAGTCTTGATTGTGGTTGTTTGTAATGTCTTGTTAATTTGTGTTGAACCCCAGCAGGATTAGCTAGCGTTATGGCGTTGGAGATCCTAAAAAAAAATACAAACATTGCACACAGCCCTACTGATACCTAGCCCACAGCCCTACTGATATCTAGCCCACAGCCCTAAACATACAGCACACCTGATACGAAGCCCACAGCCCTAAACACACAGCACTCCTGATTACTAGCCCACAGCCCTAAACACACAGCCCTACTGATTACTATCCCACAGCCCTAAACACACAGCCCTACTGATTACTAGCCCACAGCCCTAAACACACAGCACGCCTGATACCTAGCCCACAGCCCTAAACACACAGCCCTACTGATATCTAGCCCACAATCACAGGAAAACTTTCCATCATAGTAAATTGTAATGTAATCATGACAACATGTTAGGAGAATATTATGTTCTATTCAAATGGCCTCTTTAAAATATAACTCACAGAACAAGTTCCCTCATTTGGTCTGGCTGTCTGAATGTTCTCCAAACATAAAGTGACAGATGGGTATTTAGAGTCAGATACTGTGCTGTGTAAATCCATGGTGATATCAAATCACTGCTCTGAGGAGGCTTTGCCTCGGGGTACTGTCTATGTGATTTCAGTTCTGTCCAGACTGCTGTTTGTCCTTCAGTGACAATGGCAGACGTAAATTCCCCCTGACTGTGAGTCTAGACCTCTGCTGAAGGTATCTAGAATGGTGACTGGTGACGTCTAGGAGATGATATTAAATCTCTAGACAGGGACACATCTCTGGGTAAAAAAAAACCTTCTCTGACAGACAGATAGTCGTGGAGGGCCTCTTGATGCCTGAGAGGTTGATAGTTGGTTATTTGATCAGCTTGTCTCCCTAGTGTTGCTGAGAGCTGACTGAGTGGGAGCTGTAAGGCTGAGCTGAGTTCCCTAGCACCCACACAGTGAGCCCTGGGAGTAGGCAGGGCAGGGCTGGAGACTGAGTGCTGACTGACTGGGGCCACAGGTGTTTTCCTTAGTCCTTTACATTGTGTTCCACTGGGCTCATTATTGGCAAATCGTCTCTGTTGTCCCCTCCACCATGCACTGACTGTACTGGAACACAACAGGGCCAACTCAATGTGCTACTACTCTGGCACGTAATTAGAAATGATTTACAGAGCGTGATTACTCTATGTTACAAAATTTGATTGCTCAAACAATTATCTCTGTACATGCTGTGGTGATGGAGCTGAATGATGAAGGAAGTGTTGGGCTTTTGTTCGTCTCAGATGCTGTATTTGAGAGGGAGAATGATCACAATTTTCCAATAATTAGCATACATTAAAAAACAGTTAGGCTATATCTGCAATGTGTTGTCCTCTCAAAGTGCATTCGTTACAGTATCTGAGTCTGAGCTGTGCTTTATGTTGATGCAGACACATTTCCCAATGAGATATTTTGTAACAACCTTGTCAATCTGAATCTGAATGTCTTCTTTATGCAGAGGATGAACACAAATGAAAAGTACAAATTAACATGACTGGGGAAACCTGTGGGTATAGTGAATACAGAATGTCAATGGACAAGGGTGTGTGTGTGTGTGTGTGTGTGTGTGTGTGTGTAGGTGAGTGGGTGAGATTGTGAATGCATAGAGACAGGAAAGCCTGTATCCAGCCCCCCTATAAGCCTGAGTGACATGCACCAGCAATTATAGCACATCATAGCAGGGTATATACAGTCGACATCACACCTCCCTCTATCTATCGCAGCACTACTCTGACACATCTCCCCAGTGTCTGGTCCATGGATGACTGGGTATGGAGAGAGAGAGAGAGAGAGAGAGAGAGAGAGAGAGAGAGAGAGAGAGAGAGAGAGAGAGAGAGAGAGAGAGAGAGAGAGATAAAGACAGCGACAGACAGCGAGAGAGAAACAGACAGACAGACAGAGAGAGAGAAAAGGGGAGACAGACAGATAGAGGCAGAGACAGACAGCGAGAGAGAAACAGACAGACAGACAGACAGACAGAGAGAAAAGGGGAGACAGACAGATAGAGGCAGAGACAGACAGTGAGAGAGAAACAGACAGACAGACAGAGAGAGAGAAAAGGGGAGACAGACAGATAGAGGCAGAGACAGACAGCGAGAGATGGTATAACCTGCATAGTAATCAGAACCCACCAGCTGCGACACTGCAACCCAGGGAAGCAGGGAAGGGTAACAGACCACTAGCACTGAGCAAGAGGGCCACACACACAGGGATTAGTGATAGGGACAGAAACCAAAAACAGGGACAGCAGACTCAGACACACATGCTGTTCACACACAGATAGGACTGGCATGGCACCCATACATCACTTCGCATACATAGATAGTGTACTGCACGTCTAGACAGAGAACATTTCCACATCATGTCGGCTTATTGACCAGACTTACTTTGGATTCCATACAACATTAACAAAACTCAGATCAGGATGGTAGGCTTACTGCTCTAGAGCAGCTACATACAAATCATCCATTGGTTGAAAAAAGGTGTGTAATGCCCTGTTCAGCTCCACTCCATTACTTGGTAGTCTCATGTGACCATCCTTCCAAATCTTGTCTCGTTAGCTCAACTATTGGAACAGAAGCCAGGGATTCCGAGGCTAATCACACGGTAATAATTACACAGCTAGTCATGACTTCTCGTCAACCTGAGGAGTGTTTCTGCTGTCATCGTGTCACTCCACACTCTCAGTTACTCACTTTGAATGGGAAATGTGTCACACACCAAATGTCAGGCCGGATGCATCAGCCAGGCTCCCCACAATGTGTTGTTCCAGGCACATATCTCAAACCCACCAAAGAACCTCTGAATTGTTCCTGTCAAAGCTGGCTGATTCCTCATCGACAGTCTATTCTGACTGGGGGGATTTTTCGCATACTGTGAAATCTATATTTTTTCCATGAACTTTCATGACACATCCTCCCCCAAACCCAATACCTCACATGAAGAACTGAAGTAGTTTACATGACTTCAAAAGCAAGAAAGCATATTCAACAGTAATTAATTACATTTTACTCAAATGTATATTTGCAATAAAATAATTGTATGTTTCTTGGCCAAACAATTTTCCCCCAGCTATCCAGACTATCTCGGTACCGCTTGTAAAGTATGAATGCATGTTATGTGAAGTGTTCTCATTGTGGGTTAGTATCCTGCACAGCCAATAGGGCTGTAAAGTGTACCACAGTAATAGCCACCCAATGACCATGAGCAGCATTTACATGACCATGAAAAACTGCAGCTGACAGACAGTATGCAGAGTGGCCTGGTGTTCAGTCATAAATTATACACTAAAACACTGTTCTAACTTACTCATAGTTAAACTACATATGTAGGATCTTAATTTGATCACCCTATTGCAGGAAAACTTGTATTGTATTTGAGGTTCAAAAAGGCTTCTGAAGTTTGTAATTTTCCCTTTGAAATTTGACTTGATTTTCCATTATGGAAAATATCCATGAATAATAATCCACATAATAATTCACATTTCCTGGTGCTGCAGGATTATTTTCCAGTAGAAAACTCCCTCAAATTAAGATCCTACATCTGTAACCTCCTGTTTTGTGTGGATGGGGCACTCCATCTCCAGACTGAACAGTGAGTTCCTAGCTAACCTGATTCTAACAGTCTGTTCAGTTCATGATAATGGTCAGGGTACTTGAAGCGCAGACAGTTAGTTATTGGCTATGTGAGTTCATCATAGAGATGTCACATCTCCAACCCTGGATCAATAATCAATCTGATGACTGTCAGGGAGAGCTACACCAGTGCTGCATGCATTAAAGGTGTTAAGAACAATGCATAGGCAGTGACACATAGTTGAAAGCCAAACAGTGGCCTTCTATTGATGCTGGGCGAAATGAGGGGCACAATTTTGTCAGAAGTATAATGAAAAAAGATTTTAGAAATGATCTTTCTTCAATTGCATAATCTTCATATTGAAACAATCAAAAGAGTCAAATGGTCAAAACATCAGAAAGAGTACATCAAAACCAACAGACCAATTACAATGGTATTACTATGGCATTAACATTGCTTTGTCCATTTCTACTCACTGCAAAAAATTCTATGAGAATATGGAAATCGTGTGTGTGTGTGTGTGTGTGTGTGTGTGTGTGTGTGTGTGTGTGTGTGTGTGTTGAATGACAGGGGGATAGACAGAGTTCAATTTGTGTGAATGTGTGGTCAGGAGTGGTTCAGGTCGTGACATTGTCAGCATAACTCAATGTTTGAATTCTATGTAGTCCTCAATCACTATATAAAGTCAGGAGTGACTGTCAATGTAAGAGGAACCTATTTTTTTATGCTTATTGACCACCAAAAAATACCCTCCATGAAGCCGTATGCCGTGCCTGTCTTGTCCGTATCACCTAGCCAGCCCTAGATCAATGCCCAAGAACGCAATAATCAGAGCGCACATCATGCTTATCCGGGAGACAGAGACCGGGCACAACTCATAAACTGCACTGCGGCATCAGCCGTTAATATCAACTATAGTATTCGTGATAGGCCTATGTCTGAATATTTCATTCCTGCCAGGCTCGCGCACACAGGGCTTAATGTTGTGCAAATCTGGAAACCATGTCATCGTCGCAATAAATTGTCACGTTCCGCTCAATACCTGCAAGAATCATTAGCCTACCATGCTGGTGTATCATCATGTATTTTTCAGCACCGATAGCAGCAGGCATGATAACACCTGGTAGTCAACTAGGCATTTGCGCACTATTCAGTGGAGGAAAATTGATGATGAATTTACGGAACAAGCACAGGGTGTTGTTGGCACAATAAAAACTCATTGCTGCCAGTCGGATTGATGATGATAAAAAGTTAAAGCACACTTACCCCCTTTGAACATGGTGGAAGATTTATGTCGTCCTCTGTCTTTTGAAAATCATCTATTCTTGTATTCCAGACTAAACGTGCGCTCTCTAGTTTCGAAGTTATCAAAATAAAAGTTTTAAATGTTAATTTGTTTTATGATGGGTCTAATGTAGCTCCTCTTGTCACCGTGCCGTCCAGCCAAAACATTCAGTTGTGATGTATAAAATTGTCAACGAAGGTTAGTCTCCTCTCATCCCGTTGAGTAGGCTGGTCTATGGGACGGACCTTTTCAAGCAGGATTTGGAAAATACGCAAGGGTAACGTTACGCATTGCGAAGAAATTCATTGAAAATGTTCTTTCAAAAGCAAAATAACTCTGGTGTTCGGCTTGTGAGATGCCCCTACAGCTTGTTTCAATCCTTGATAACCATAATTTTTACACTCACTTTAAATGAACGCAAAACAGCTATCACCATGTTTTTGGCAAAACGACTGTGCTCAGTCTGTCTCCAAATAGAGAGTTAATAATTTTAAAAGGGCAATCTAAATTCCTTCTCGAACGAAGTCGGATGGATCATATCATATTCGTTCAAATCTTTCATTAACAGAAGTTATTTAGATTCACATTTCGTCTCTGAAGTCGGATTAGGCGCTGGGTCCTCAAATCCTCATTAAAAACGTGGACTTTGATGAGTTTCGGTCCGTATAAATCCCTCCAATAATATATTCCCGCGCTTTCCCGTAGTGTTTGGCCACTGCAGTACAATTCCTGCCGTTCTCCGGTCTTATCTGTGAGGACCTTTCAGTTTACGCCTCTTCCTCGGATAATGTAGACTTTCTCCATTCTGCGTTTAATGTAGACTAAAGAAAGTAGAGCTGTGGGTCCACTCTGGCTCATCATTGCACCCTCTCGGTCCATCTCTATGTAGGCTCGTGTTCAGCACTCCACTTGAAGGGGAAACATTACAATTAGCTTATTATTACCTACATTCCAATTTCGTGTTTAGAGGGCAATGTTATTCACATAAATGAACAGTGCCAAAATAAAACACACAATAACTTATGTAATTCAATTTAATAGCTTGTTTTCTTCACATATGTTAGCCTAATCAGTAAGATCCTTCATTTGCTGCAGGCTATGAGAGATGGTGGAATTTGGTTTAGAAATGTGGCCATGACCACTAGTGTGCCAATTCCTTGGCCATCTCTCGCTCTCTTTCAGGGAAACATTTGTAGTGTAGTTTATATGTTTTTATATTTTGGTAAGAGCACAGTGTAGACCTACTTACCCTTTAACGATGATGGCTGTTTATCTGTCATCCAATTGGCCCAGAGTGTACTAGTCCTAAATCAGATAGGGACTTGTTTGTGGTTACTGAAATCATGATGAATTGATGGGGACAATTTGTCAACTATACAAGTAATGTATAAGGATATACCAGCCCACTGTTCTTCTTCTAATATTTGAAGAAAATAAATGGTGTTATTGATATTTCTTACTGATAGCTAGGTGCAATACTGTAAAAGGCCTATTCAAGATTTCATGAGAATTTACATTTAAAGATCTCAGGATTCAAGGTTCCAAGATTAGAGCTAATACAATTAGATTAGGGTTAATGGTTTCACATGGCTAGGGATGATGTGCATGGCAATCAATAGAAAAATAACAACAAGTATAATGACCTAAACCTAATATATATGAAGGTACCGAAACATTTGAATGAAATGTATTTCCTGGCAGAGAGCACAGTGAGATTCAGGGTGGTGAATATAGACCATAGAATTAGAATGATCTTTCTATGGTACAGATGGCCAGCTGCTAGATCTTTGAAGGTGGAGGCAGGCATAGTACTGTATGTGTTGTGTTGCTGTGTGTGTACTGTGCTGCTGGTGCCCTGTGCCATAGTGTGACTGTGATGGTAGTTTTCCCAGGAGGAGAGACTTTCACAGCCAATTAGTCTCAACGGTTACTGTTGCTATGGTAAGAGGACTCATAACAATGGTTGCAGATAGAAGATAACACTTTACCTAGTCAGGATCATGAACCTTCCCACTGGCCACACACTGGTTTAATCAATGTTGTTCAATGAAATTACGTTGAACCAACGTGGAATAGACGTTGAATTGACGTCTGTGCCCAATTGGTTGTGACCCTACTGAGAACTACAACTATGCAACACAATTAATGTAAGACTTACTTCAATAGCATGGAAGAAAATGCAGGAGTTGACAGCAAGCAGGCTTCCATTGTCATAAACATTTTCTTTCAAGAAATGTAGCTTGCTGTAGGCCTATTTTACATAATAAAGTATATGTAGGCCTACGGGGAAGCATACACTTGAGACAACAACACAGTAAGACAGAAAAAAGCAGCAGGGAACATGGGAGATGTCGTTGCTAAGTAAGGCAGTGTCATGTTCACTGCAGCTATCTCAATCCTCTCAATCCTGTAGGTATGATATTTTGTGAGTCATTTCTGTCCCTTCTCTATCTCATTCGTAGCCAGATTCTAACTGAACAGCAATGGCACAGACAGGAGTTGAAAATTAATGGGATCTAGTCATACAGATGTAGGATTTTAATTTGATCACCTTTGTGTTGCTGAGAAGGCAGGAAATGAAAACTTGTAGTGTATTTTAGTTTTAAAATAGCTTCTAAAGTTTGTTAATTTGTCTTAAAGAAAAATGTATCAACCCATACAAAAATGTCCATTATTATCCACATAATAATTCTAATTTCCTGTTGCTGCAGGATTATTTTCCTGCTGTAGCAAACTGTCTCAAATGAAGATCCTACATCTGTAACTTCTGATGGAGCTAGAGAATATAACAGTATGCTTACAAAAGTTTGAGTTGATAATGTTGATGAGAATGAAGGTTACTGTTAATTAAATAAAAATAATATATTTTCTATTCCATTCTGAACAAATGCGACATTTTCTATCAAATCGTGTAAATAGAGATTCAGAACCGGCAGGTAAGTCTAGTTGTTACAGCGTTGGACTAGTAACCGAGATCAAATCCCCGAGCTGTCAATGTAAACATCTGCCAGTTAACCCACTGTTCTTAGGCCGTCATAGAAAATAAGAAATTGTTCGTAACTGACTTGCCTAGTTAAATAAAGGTTACAAAAAACACACGGACAGCGATGCATTGCTCGATCTCACATCAATTGTTCCGCCTGCACTCTGCAATCGATTACTGGCGCCTTTCTAGCTCCCACATCCCCCCTGAAAACATGGCGGCGCCCAATGTCGAAACGCAAGTCGTTCCAGCTAAAAAACGAATCGGTAAATATGATTCTTTTATATTAACGCTACCGCACAATACATAACCGAGTAGGTGGTGTATGGGACATGCTTTTAACAAAAACATAACAAATTGCCACCATGACTAAAGAATTATGACGCAGATACAACTAGCTAATGCTATTAACAGGGAAAACCTTGCTTACATGTGTATTTGTATACTGCACTGCAAATGGTTTGAAAGAGTGATTAGCTAGCTAACTTCCGAAATATATGAAACATCATAAAACCCGTTTTTAAATATCTTTAACGTCCAGGAACTAACGAGTAGCCAGTTAATCACCAGACACTTTCGCCCATGCGCAATTAAGCAAAGAGGGTACCTGCCAGGTAGTCTGGCGGGGCCACCCTTGACAGACAAGGTCACCGTACTAAACCTGAATAAATAACCAATCATTCTGGAGGCGTCCTTTACAGCAGGGATCATCAACTAGATTCAGCCGCAGGCCGATTTTCTCTTGAGCAGATGGTCAGGGGCTGGAACATAATTACAAATCATTTGTAGACCGCAAAATGATCACAAGAAGCCCAAACATATATATTATTTGACTAAAACATAATAATTTAAAACCTTGCTTACATTTGTATACAATAACATACAGTATATCTCTACTACTTTGGAACAGATTTCCAAAATATAAATCACTTGGAGCTACTTTGCTGGTGTTTTTACAGTCTTTTATGTCCAACAAATAAACACCCCAAAAATTACTTTAAACAATAAAATTCGGTTCTCGGGCCAATAATTGAGGACCCCTGCTTAACATTAGGTTGCTCTTAGTTATGCTATAATGAAATATAAACAACACCAACATTGTATTAACTTGTTGTTATAGTGACTGGATTATAATAGCATATGGAGGTAAGTGGTTTTTGTAATTAGGCCTATACAAGAGGAATACGGATTGTGCAATTTGAAAGCAATTACTAAAACAATATGTAACAACTCATATATAAGAGCAAATTAATGTAAAGTATTACCAGTAATCATAACAAACTATGCCCCTACACCGTATTCTATCTGAAGCCTCCTGTCTTGTCTGTATTTGTCAACTATCTCCCACAGTAAAATTATTTGATTCTTACCCTAGTACGAGGACCACGGCGGGTGGCCAATCAAATTCCTGATGAAATCCTGCAAGACCCAGAGTTACAGGAGGCTATCCGCGCTCTGCCTGCAAATTACAACTTTGAGATCCACAAGACAGTCTGGCGGGTGAGACAGGCCACGTCTAAGAGAGGTAAGCGCAGAATAGACCTATTCATTACATTTCTACTATGTATTAGGCTTGGATACTATACTCTATTAGGCTTGGATACTATACTCTATTAGGCTTGGATACTATACTCTATTAGGCTTGGATACTATACTATATTAGGCTTGGATACTATACTCTATTAGGCTTGGATACTATACTCTATTAGGCTTGGATACTATACTCTATTAGGCTTGGATACTATACTCTATTAGGCTTGGATACTAAACTCTATTAGGCTTGGATACTATACTATATTAGGCTATGTTAATATATTTCTTACGCTATTACCTTGCTGAATAAGACTAATGAGGTGTGTCTATCAGTTCCTGACTAATGTTTGCCTTTGGGTTGTGATGTGGATGAGAGGTGTTATTGGGTTGTTATGGTGATGAGAGGTGTTATTGGGTTGTTATGGTGATGAGAGGTGTTATTGGGTTGTTATGGTGATGAGAGGGGTTAGTTGTTATTGGATTGTTATGGTGATGAGAGGTGTTATTGGGTTATGGTGATGAGAGGTGTTATTGGGTTGTTATGGTGATGAGAGGGGTTAGTTGTTATTGGATTGTTATGGTGATGAGAGGTGTTATTGGGTTATGGTGATGAGAGGGGTTAGTTGTTATTGGATTGTTATGGTGATGAGAGGTGTTATTGGGTTGTTATGGTGATGAGAGGGGTTAGTTGTTATTGGATTGTTATGGTGATGAGAGGTGTTATTGGGTTGTTATGGTGATGAGAGGGGTTAGTTGTTATTGGGTTGTTATGGTGATGAGAGGTGTTATTGGGTTGTTATGGTGATGAGAGGGGTTATTGGGTTGTTATGGTGATGAGAGGGGTTATTGGGTTGTTATGGTGATGAGAGGGGTTATTGGGTTGTTATGGTGATGAGAGGGGTTATTGGGTTGTGATGGTGATGAGAGGTGTTATTGGGTTGTGATGTGGATGAGAGGTGTTATTGGGTTGTTATGGTGATGAGAGGGGTTATTGGGTTGTTATGGTGATGAGAGGGGTTATTGGGTTGTTATGGTGATGAGAGGGGTTATTGGGTTGTTATGGTGATGAGAGGGGTTATTGGGTTGTGATGGTGATGAGAGGGGTTATTGGGTTGTGATGTGGATGAGAGGTGTTATTGGGTTGTTATGGTGATGAGAGGTGTTATTGGGTTGTGATGTGGATGAGAGGTGTTATTGGGTTGTTATGGTGATGAGAGGTGTTATTGGGTTGTGATGGTGATGAGAGGTGTTATTGGGTTGTTATGGTGATGAGAGGTGTTATTGGGTTGTTATGGTGATGAGAGGTGTTATTGGGTTGTGATGGTGATGAGAGGTGTTATTGGGTTGTGATGGTGATGAGAGGTGTTATTGGGTTGTGATGTGGATGAGAGGTGTTATTGGGTTGTGATGGTGATGAGAGGTGTTATTGGGTTGTGATGTGGATGAAAGGGTTGAGGGACCCCACTTTCACCACTGCAGCTTGTGAGTTACTTAATTAAAGACACGTGGGAGTAATCCGCCCAACGCTGCCAAAAATCTGAAGTCCCATATCCACCCGGGTGTTACTGAAACAGCCATGCCAAAATGCTGATCCCCTGTTGATGGAAATGACAGCCAACAACAAGTGTTGCATACTGTAAAGGGGTTACAGTCTAGCTAAGTAACAGGTGTTTGGTGTGCCGGGAGAATGGGGTGGTCTATGACTGGTCCCCATGGTCAGGGTGAGATGAGCTTTGTTGTGACTCAGTCTGCCTGTCTCTCTGCTTGCCTCCCCAATGGCCCCCTATTCCATATACAGTGCACTACTTCTGACCAAGCCCTATAGGCGCTATTGGGGATAGGTGGTATTTAGGATTCAGCCTCGGTCTGTTCTGTGTTGGTTTCATTAGAGAGCTTCCTCTCTCTCTGGGCTCGCAGTGCCAAAGATCACCTTATCGACTCTGTTGCACTCTACCCCTCTCTCTCTCCCTCCATCTCCGTCTAAGTCCATCTGTTTCTGCCTGGGCTTTGAACCCCTTTCACTCAGCCTCTCTCGTTCATTCTCAGTTGAATTGGCCTTTTTGTTTTGGTCTTTTCACTTCCTGTTGGAATAGAATGAAGTTAAGCAAGCAAACACCATTGTTTTTACTGCCCAGCCTCGATTGTTGAGTGGAAACAGAAACAACAGCTAAGTTAGCATACATTTGGTTCTGGAGAGTTCCTAAGAAACATTAGATATTTCAGATTTGACTTTGATAATTTCAGACTATTTTCATGGTCTGAAATGAACAGAATTCAGACCCTTTGCTGAGACTCGAAATTGAGCTCAGGTGCATCCTGTTTCCATTGATCATCCTTGAGATGTTTCTACAACTTGGTAAATTCAGTTGATTGAACATGATTTGGAAAGGAACACACCTGTCTATATAAGGTCCCACAGTTGACAGTGCATGTCAGTGCAAAATCCAAGACATGAGGTCAAAGAATTGTCCGTAGAGCTCCGAGATAGGATTGTGTTGTGGCACAGATCTGGGGAAGGGTACAAAAACATTTCTCCAGCATTGATAGGTCCCCAAGAACATATTGGCCTCCATCATTCTTAAGTGTAAGATGGCTGCCTGGCCAAAATGAGCAATCAGGGGAGAAGGCCAAGAAGGTGACCAAGAACCCGATGGTCAATCTGACAGAGTTCCTCTGTGTAGACTCAGAGAACCTTCCAGAAGGACACCCATCTCTGCAGCACTCTACCAATCAGGCCTTTATGGTAGAGTGGCCAGAAGGAAGCCACTCCTCAGTAAAATGCATGACAGCCCGCTTGGAGTTTGCCAAAAGGCACCTAAAGGGCTCTGACAATGAGAAACAAGATTCTCTGGTCTGATGAAAACAAGATTGAGCATCACGTCTGGCTGAAACCTGGCACCATCCCTACGGTGAAGCATGGTGGTGGCAGCATCATACTGTGGGGATGCTTTTCAGCGGCAGGGACTGGGAGACTAGTCAGGATCGAGGGAATGATGAACAGAGCAAAGTACAGAGAGATCCTTGATGAAAACCTGCTCCAGAGCGCTCAGGACCTCAGACTGTTGGCCAAGGTTCACCTTCCAACAGGACAATGACCCTAAGCATACAGCCAAGATAAAGCAGCAGTGGCTTTGGGACAAGTCTCTGAATGTCCTTGAGTGGCCCAGCCAGAGCCCGGACTTGAACCCGATCTAACATCCCTGGAGAGACCTAAAAATAGCTGTGCAGCGATGCTCCCCATCCAACCTGACAGAGCTTGAGAGGATCTGCAGACAAGAATGGAAGAAACTCCCCAAATACAGGTGTGCCAAGCTTGTAGCTTCATACCCAAGAAGACTCGAGGCTGTAATCGCTGCCAAAGGTGCTTCAACAAAGTACTCAGTAAAGGGTCTGAATACTTATGTAAATGTTATTTCTTCCAGAATTTTTTTTTTTTAAATGCCCAAAATTTCTTAACCTGTTTTTGCTTTGTCATTATGAGGTATTGTGTTTAGATTGTCGGGAAAAAAAACGATTTAATAAATTTTATAGTAAGACCGTAACGTAACAAAATGTGGAGAAAGTCAAGGGGTCTGATTACTTTCCGAATGCACTGTAAGACATTTTGCAGGAGCAACATCATGTTGGACATCAGGTAGCCTAGTGGTTAGAGCGTTGGGCCAGTAACCGAAAGGTTGTTAGCTAGAATCCCTGAGCCAACAAGATGAAAAATCGGCCGATGTGCCCTTGAGCAAGGCACTTAACCCTAATTGCTTCAGGGTCGCCGTTGATAATGGCTAACCTTAGCCGTGACCCCACTCTCAGGTTGTCTCGGGGAGTTGGGATATGCAAAAAAACACTTTTCCAATGGGACAAATATAAACAGCAAACAAATTATTATATTACATCCGTTATTGTTAAATCATACAGCCATGGTTTACCTGATCACATTCTTTATCATACCTCAATTCCTCTCTGTTGTCCTTGTTTTTCATCTAGGTTATTCCTATGTGCTGAATGTCCGTGTCTGCAATGGTCTCTTTCTCAAACAGTTATTTATCCTTGCACACTGAATTGTACCTGTGAAAGTGGAAGGCAGGAAACAGAGGTAGGGCAAAGTGAACAGATAGACCAAACAACCTTGTTTGTCTGGAGGAACCATGAAAATGTTTCCCTCAGGGCTGCGAAACAAACACAGAGAACTGTTTCTCTCAGAAGAGACACAACAGCATCGCAAATAATCAAAAGGTTAGCAGTAGCACTCGCAGACACTCATGATTTCCCTCTGGTCTTCTCGTTTAATGCCTCTGAATTCTTTCGATGTTACATCTACAGAATTCTACAGATGTTTTTTGGAGAATGTTTTAGAAAGTGAAGAGTCTGGGTGAAGCTTCATAAGTGCAGACTGTGTGCCCCACAGTATAGTGTAACCCTAACGACTACGCTAAAGAAGTACAGAATGACGTGAACAGACAGATGCACCGTCCAGTCCACACTGTTATAGAACGCTAATACTATTCAGACAGAAGTCAAATCTCAGTGCTGGGGCCTGGCTAGACAGGATTGGAGATTTGGAACAGAGCTGGGTTTTTTAGCTTCTCAGCTGACCTTTTTCTCCATTCGCAAACTAAAACCTGCTGTACCAACTCTCTGTGGACACCTCCCAGACAGAAACATCCCTTTCTGCCAGCCGGTGCAGCCACAAGTGCGGAGTGTCTCTCGAGCTAAATGTACAGAGCCATTTTTTCCCCTCTGCACGTGCAAGATGTTCCTCCTTATGACACATGACAGCAGACCGTGCACTGGCTGACAAGCCGACACTCAACTCATATGCGTCGGTTGGTACGTGTGTCCGCGTGAGTGAGGGGGTGAATGACAAACACACAAGCATTCTTGACATTCGATTTGTGTTAATGCTCCTGTGACATTTATGACTTTTCAGCCCACATGTGTGTACACACACACACACACACACACACATGCTTCTAAACCCTTGTGCAGAGCCTGTGCAGCGCCTTTAGCAGTGAGAGCAGATGGAGAGAGGTTGGTTTCTGTCAGCCAGGGCTGTGGTGAGGCTTAGAAACCTTTCTTGGTTAGTGAACTCGGGTAATGACCTGTCTGGTTGTCTTCATGGTGTACAGTGATCCCTTAACCTTTCATCAGAAAGACCCATTCCTCTCCTCCTTCCCTCTCTCCTCCATCACACTTCATCCTTTCTTTCGCTCAGTGCACTTTTTCTTTCTTCCTAGGCTATCTTTTATTGTTCAGCGTTGCCTACAGTCCTGTTTTGCTTGTTTATCTTTGCTGTAGGAAACCACTTCAGTATGTGAACATAGACTGCAGTGTTGATAAATATTTAATTAGGCCTAAGTGTCCATTCACTGTAGTCCCATTGATTGGTTTATCAAGGTGATGTGTGACAGGGTCTGTCTGACAGTGAAACATTGTCAACACTCTCGTCCTGCTTTATCTGAAGTGAATTTCATCACAGCCTCCAGACACTGTGCTGAGCTCCACGAGTCCCAGTGTCTGCTAGATCCAGCCCACTGATCTTAGTATGCACTGGGACTGGACAGTGAGTTACCTTTGATGCAGGAAAACATTTACAGTTTTCCTTCAATTACTGCAAGTGACATCGAATCAAAAGGGAATTTGTGAAACAGAGTCCAGTGGACGAATGGCGCGTATACAAGTATGAAATATCACACTGTGATATATTCCCATTTGAGTAAAGAAAGGTTTCATGTTAATTCATGCTAAGGACTTTACATAAGTATGCATAGCACAATATGTAACCACGCCAACATGAGGACATCAGTCTGTTACCAAGGTAGCTCTGGATAAGCAATTTGCGCAAGGATGAGGCAAGGACTTGATGTGACTAAGAGTAGCTGTTTCTCCATATCCTATAGTCTAGATCTCTACATCATCAATATTTGTGTTACGTCTGAGACGTCATTATGTTTCTTTAATGTTTACTTTCAAGATGAACCTAAATCCTGCACATTCTCAGCAGTAAAAGGAAATTGGGTGAGACTTCATTTTGAGAGAGCATGCCTTTTTTTGAGCGTTGTTTCTCTGTAAAGTCGTTGGCATCATTTAAAGAGGTGTGATATTTTGCGTCTCAACCCTGGCAATGAGTCAACCTCCCGATGAAAGCATTTCCCATTGATTCGTCATAGCTGGTGTCACACTGAGAAGTTCCTACCGGAAACACACGCTGCTCCCAGCCCTTCACATCAGCAGCAGGACCAATCCTTCCTTTGTGTGATTGCTTGATTCCCATTTCACAGCGATTTGATCCATTTCTCCATGCTATCTTAATGCCGCATGAGAAGAAGCACCAAGTTCCCACATGCATAGCGGTCTGCATGGGGAGAGGGATATTTGTGTGTGTGTGACTGTGACTCATGAAGCTATTGGCTGTCATTGAGAGAGACAGGTGGAGGAAAGGTGACTAATGGATTGCTAGGAGAAGAAGGGAAGTGTGACGACAGAGCTGATACACTTCCATTTCCTGTAGTGCATCACTCCGTAAGATAAGACAACAGTAATGCAATGGATGGGTGAAAATTACCTTGAAATGTCAGCTACCTTCTGTCTCAGTGAAGCACTCTGCAGGAATAACATAAGCAACGAGATACATGCATATGCTGTCTAGGATGTATTAAATGACGTGGTTGTCACTCAAACTGCAGCTGTGTGTGTAGCTAGGTTGTCCACTTAACCTTACCGCTGACTGTCTGTCTGTCTGTCTGTCTCTCTTCACAGTGGCCCTGCAGCTACCGGAGGGCCTGCAGATGTTTGCCTGTGTCATCGCTGACATCATCGAGAGGTAGGTACAGCTAACATTCGCACCACTCACTGATGTGTTTAATAAGTGGCAGGTGCATGTATCACTCATGCTCATTTAAAAATAAAACGGATGATTTTATCCATTTGTTGTTAGCTAAAAACATTGATGCTTTCCCTGAAACAGATCCCCTTGACTTTGTTGTGTGGAAGTTTTGGTGGTTTTAGGTGAGTGAGTGAGCAGTCGTCGTCCTTGCTGATGTTGAAGTTGATCTGTGAAGTGTGAACTTGAGCTGGCAAGGCCACTCTCTAGTCATTAAGCCAGCCAGTGTTATCATCATCCCCTGCCCGCCACAGCCAGCTCATATCTGTGCCTCAGCAGAAAATTAGACACGATTGCGTCCGCGGACAGAGGGGCTATCAACGCTTCAGTCGTTCACGGTTGGAGGAGAGCACAACCATTATTCTTGTTAATTACATCTTGTTACAGTCTGCATAGGCCCCTATTGCACACAAACACTCCATCACACAGACACACTCACACAAACCTTCCCACAGTTTGGAGTTCCTCGGCATCACTGGTTTTAATCATTTGTCTTGTATACACTGAGCTTTGGCCTACGTCGTGCCTAAACAAGTTTGTGCAACATTGATCAATTGTTTAAAACAAAAGCAGTAATCCCACCCACTTTAATGTAGACCTAAACATGTATTTAAAGTGTTGAAGAGGAGCTCTGTGTGTGTTGTTTCCTTCATCTTCTCATTCCACCCCTCGCTGCCTCTCTCTCTGCTGGGACTACTGTAAGGGTTCTCTAAAAGAAGATTGCTGCATCACTCCATCCAAAGTGGATTCCTTTCCTAGGTGAACAGTATGTTCAATACTAATGAGCTTAGTTGATCGAAGTGAAAGATGGCGAGCTAGGGAAGGGAAGCTTCCACATGGTTTTCAGTCAGAGCACATATTAGATTTCAGACAGGAAACGTATTCTTGGTGTCCTCATATGAAGCCATGCCTGTCATACCACACTTATGGACCGTTGAGAAACAGGAACAGCAATGGGCTGAAAGCTTTGATCTTTCTCTATATCTTCCCTCAAGTTTCCTCTCTCCTCCTCCTCGACCCAGTCCTCCCCTTTTAACCCCTCTCCATCGCTCCACTAGTGCCACGGCTCTCTTTGTCTAATCTCTCCATCACTCCCAGTACGGCCGTCCCCCCCTCCTCTCTCTCTGGCTACGAGGGGAATGGGGATTGAGGGAGCGAGGCAGAGAGAGAGAGAGAGCTGGCGATAGGGGCCTAATCAGCAGCACTGCTATCAGTAGAAGAGCTGCCTCTCTCTTGTATCTGGGCTTAAACCAACACCTTATACACTGTGTCCATCCCAGAGTCCTCTAAATGAATGCCACCTTAGACCATCTCAGCCCATTTCAGCTAATGAGAGCAATTAACAACAGATAATTGTCTTCCTCACACCTCCTCTTCTCTTCCGCCCCCTTCTCTCCTGCATGTCTCACCCTCTCACCCCATCCAGATCCTACAGACGAGAGAGCAGTTTACTCTGTCACCAGTTGTTGTTGTTTGTGGTTCTTCTCTTCTCTCTGTATAAATAAATCAGCAACCTCATTTGACTCCCAGGTCACAGTAGTTCACTGTGTCCCAATGATCAGGCCAAGTGTTACATGAAGGCAGTACATCTAGAGAATGGGCATGGCCCCTGAATAGGGGATCTAGCTACAGAGGGATTGTTGGACAGTTGGTGTCCCTGGTCACCATGCTGTATCTGACCTCTACTCACCCTTCTTGTTCTGTGGGGTCAGCAGAGGGTTCTGCCAGTTGTGGATGTTTAGTGACTAGTAAGAGCCTGGCTCCATCTCACCCACTGTGCTCGTCAGGCAGTCAGTGTGTGGTGTGGGGACTGGGGAGTGGCCAGGGCTGAGGTCCATATCAGTGTGGGGATGAAGGGGCTAAGCTGCCCTGTGGGTAAGGAGCTTGGGTGGGATGGACAGCTATAAGCCCAAATGAGAGCAAGCTGCTCTGAATTATAGCCCATGCAGTCAGTTAATACACATCAACTGTGAGGGGGAACGCGCGCGCGCACACACACACACACACACACACACACACACACAAGGACAAAAACACAGACACACGTGTGCGCAGTAGGCAGAGACTGGTTCCTGCAGTACATATACTCAGCACATTGCTCACATACAGCCAGAGAGAAGGCCGACACAAGGGGACAGAGTGGCTCATAAAAGAAGCAATGTACATACATGGACTCACACTGAAACAAAGACAATTCTAGGCTTGTATAAGCTGCTCTCATTTTCAACAATACAGTCTGTACAGCCACACTCAGGCCTACCAATAGAGGATTGGCTCCTACTTAGAATATGTGGCTATCTGTTCCACACAGGCATCTGTAAGCATACTCTCTCCCACAGAGAAGTAGAGAGACTGCACCACACTTCCACTGATCATTTAGAATGTCTCCCACAAGCGGGCCTGCTTCTGTCCTTTAAAGAGGCTTTGATAGGCCCACAAAGAACTTAGTAAACCTTTTTAAAACTCTGCTGTAATGGCTCCGGTTGAACAGGCATGCTCTGACTTCATACTGTATCCTCTGCTTCCCTGTAATACAGCTACACACGGGCAGCATCCCAAATGGCACCCTATTCCCTAAATAGTGCACTACTTTTGACCAGTGCCCTAAATAGTGCGCTACTTTTGACCAGTGCTCTACTTTTGACCAGTGCCCTAAATAGTGCACTACTTTTGACCAGGGCCCTAAATAGTGCACTACTTTGACCAGGGCACTATATAGTGCACTACTTTTGACCAGGGCCCATAGGACATTATGTAGGGACTAGGGTGCCATTTGGTGCAGCATCTCTCTTGATAACTGACAAAGCCATTCAAAGAGACTTAAGACATAACTCAACTTTCACAACAAGTAAGCAGACAGATATGAACACAACTGAGGAAAAATTGATCAGAACAACAGAAAGAATCCCTAACTTGGACAAGCGGGCGATGGTTGTGTGTTGTCATCCCGCCATATGTTTCATGGCCTTTGATGCCACACCAGCTGTCTTCACCGCAGCCTTGAATGATACTTTGATGAACTTCCTTTAATATTTACTGCTGTTCTGGGAGTGGAGAGCCAGGCCTGTCATCCATGGCCTAATCCTGGAGACTGGGAAGGAGAGTGAAGTAGGGAGGGAAATACTGGGATGGGGGTGGCAGTAACATTTAATGTCCTCTGTCACCGGCTCTCTGGCACTGAAGAGATGGGCCTCTCATCCACACAGAGAAATATTGGCTTGTGACATAACTAGGATCTTGTACTTGGGGGTGAAAGTACATGACAGGAGAGCGTTATGCAACTGATGGCCCTATTCAATGACTCATACACTCACGCACATAACTGTGTTCACAATATGAAACAAAGAGGAAGTCATTTGTATATTTCGGCTTTTCAAATATAGATTGGTCACTGTGCCGGCTCAGGAGAATGTTATTTATGATTGACTGGCCCTTTGTAGTAAATGTAGTGGTTAGATATTCTGGCTATTTTCATGTCAGCACGCCACTTAGATCAACAGTGTGACCAGCTGAATGCCATGTCAGATGAACCACAGACCTGCTCTGTGTCCATGGCAGCAGAGTGAATGAAATGGGAGATCAGAGCCTTATTTCTCTCACTCACTCACTCACTCACTCACTCACTCACTCACTCACTCACTCACTCACACACACACCTCTGGACCTCATCCTGGGGCTTCTTCAGCCAGAGACCGATTCATTTCACATACTTTCATACATTTTAGTCTGCAGTAACGTGTGTGAGCAGCAGAAGCGACCTCGGCCCACAGCCTTCCATGGTAAATGTCAGCCCTGCCTCCTTAGAGGAAGACTGGCAGGAGCCTCCTTGTCCTTGCCTCACCACTCGCCCCCCAGCCTCTCTGTTCCTCCCACAGCACAGCTGAGCAGTAGGTAGCGGGAGCTCGGGTGTGACAGTGTGTCCCGGCCTTCTGTCCCCACCAATTACATAAGAAGCTCACACTGGGTGTAGAGAGCAGCAGGGCCCCCTTTTTGCGCGCACACACACACACACACACACACACACACACACACACACACACACACACACACACACACACACACAGTGCATCTCTCTGACTAATGAGCTCTCCTGCTTGGCAGTTCCCTCACTACCCTCCTAAATCCCAACCACATCTGTCTCAGGACTCTGAGTGGAGACAGTCAGACACAACTGGACCAGACAGCTACAGTATGTCCGGCCCACTCCCCTCCCAACGACCAGATAGTTTCCCAGTGCTATTTCAGGTTTAGTGAGAAGTCTCTTGAAGTGCTGCAGGAAGTGGCATTAAGAGATGGAAAGAGATCCTCCCACACCTGTGTGCCTCTGTGTCCCATATCCCAGCCATCACAACCCTGGAGAACCACAACCTATAGATCACTCTGTTATATTGGCCAACCTAAATCACTGCTCTGACTGGAGGATGGCAGATAGCTGCTGGTCATGTACTGGCTCTCATATAATGCCTTTGAAGACACCTGGGAAATTGCTTGACCTGTCTGGAAGATACAGTCGATGCACTCCAGAGATAAAGCATCATATAGACTTTGCCGTTGTCCCTCCCTGTCTGTATGTCCAGGGGGACAAATCCATGGGGTGTTGATGGGCTTTATAGAGAGACCAAATGGCTGATGGTCTGCCCTTTCTCTGCGTCACACTGCCTGTGTGCATCCCAAATGGTAAGCTATACCCTATAGTGCACTACTTTTGTTCAGGGCCCTATGGAACTTGGTCATATGTAGTGCCCTATAAAGGGAATAGGGTTTCATTTAGGGGCGGCACCTAAATGAAATATATATATATATATATTTATTTATTTATTTCACCTTTATTTAACCAGGTAGGCAAGTTGAGAACAAGTTCTCATTTACAACTGCGACCTGGCCAAGATAAAGCAAAGCAGTTCAACACATACAACAACACAGAGTTATACATTGGAGAAAACAAACATACAGTCAATAATACAGTAGAAAAAAAAAAAAAATCTATATACAAAGAGTGCAAATGAGGTAAGATAAGGAAGGTAAGGCAATAAATAGGCCATGGTGGCGAAGTAATTACAGTATAGTAATTTAACACTGGAATGGTAGATGTGCAGTAGATGAATGTGCAAAGTAAAAATACTGGGGTGCAAAGGAGCAAGATAAATAAATGAATACGGCAGGGGATGAGGTAGTTGGTTGGGCTATGTACAGGTGCAGTGATCTGTGAGCTGCTCTGACAGCTGGTGCTTAAATCTGGTGAGGGAGATAAGTTTCAGTGATTTTTGTAGTTCGTTCCAGTCATTGGCAGCAGAGAACTGGAAGGAAAGGCGGCCAAAAGAGGAATTTGCTTTGGGGGTGACCAGTGAGATATACCTGCTGGAGCGCGTGCTACGGGTGGGTGCTGCTATGGTGACCAGTGAGCTGAGATAAGGCGGGGCTTTACCTAGCAGGGACTTGTAGATGACCTGGAGCCAGTGGGTCTGGCGACGAGTATGTAGAGGCCAGCCGACTAGAGCATACAGGTCACAGTGGTGGGTGGTATAAGGGGCTTTGGTGACAAAGCGGATGGCACTGTGATAGACTGCATCCAGTTTGTTGAGTAGAGTATTGGAAGCTGTTTTGTAGATGACATCGCCGAAGTCGAGGATCGGTAGGATAGTCAGTTTTACTAGTGCAAGTTTGGCAGCATGAGTGAAGGAGGCTTTGTTGCGAAATAGAAAGCCGATTCTAGATTTAATTTTGGATTGGAGATGTTTAATGTGAGTCTGGAAGGAGAGTTTACAGTCTAGCCAGACACCTAGGTATTTGTAGTTGTCCACGTATTGTAGGTCAGAGCCGTCCAGGGTAGTGATGCTAGTTGGGCAGGCGGGTGCAAGCAGCGAACGGTTGAAAAACATGCATTTGGTTTTACTAGCGTTTAAGAGCAGTTGGAGGCCACGGAAGGAGTGTTGTATGGCATTGAAGCTCGTTTGGAGGTTAGTTAACACAGTGTCCAAAGAAGGGCCAGAAGTATACAGAATGGTGTCGTCTGCGTAGAGGTGGATCAGAGAATCACCGGCAGCAAGAGCGATATCATTGATGTATACAGAGAAGAGAGTCGGCCCAAGAATTGAACCCTGTGGCACCCCCTTAGAGACTGCCAGAGGTCCGGACAACAGGCCCTCCGATTTAACACACTGAACTCTGTCTGCAAAGTAGTTGGTGAACCAGGCGAGGAAATCATTAGAGAAACCAAGGCTGTTGAGTCTGCCGATAAGGATGTGGTGATTGACAGAGTCGAAAGCCTTGGCCAGGTCAATGAATACGGCTGCACAGTAATGTCTCTTATCGATGGCGGTTATGATATCGTTTAGTACCTTGACCGTGGCTGAGGTGCACCCGTGACCAGCTCGAAACCGGATTGCACAGCGGAGAAGGTACGGTGGGATTAGAAGTGGTCAATGATCTGTTTATTAACTAGGCTTTCAAAGACTTTAGAGAGGCAGGGCAGGATGGATATACATTGGGGAAAAAAAGTATTTAGTCAGCCACCAATTGTGCAAGTTCTCCAACTTAAAAAGATGAGAGAGGCCTGTAATTTTCATCATAGGTACACTTCAACTATGACAGACGAAATGAGAAAAAGAAATCCAGAAAATCACATTGTAGGATTTTTTATGAATTTATTTGCAAATTATGGTGGAAAATAAGTATTTGGTCAATAACAAAAGTTTATCTCAATACTTTGTTATATACCCTTTGTTGGCAATGACAGAGGTCAAACGTTTTCTGTAAGTCTTCACAAGGTTTTCACACACTGTTGCTGGTATTTTGGCCCATTCCTCCATGCAGATCTCCTCTAGAGCAGTGATGTTTTGGGGCTGTCGCTGGGCAACACGGACTTTCAACTCCCTCCAAAGATTTTCTATGGGGTTGAGATCTGGAGACTGGCTAGGCCACTCCAGGACCTTGAAATGCTTCTTACAAGCCACTCCTTCGATTGCCAGGCGGTGTGTTTGGGATCATTGTCATGCTGAAAGACCCAGCCACGTTTCATCTTCAATGCCCTTGCTGATGGAAGGAGGTTTTCACTCAAAATCTCACGATACATGGCCCCATTCATTCTTTCCTTTACACGGATCAGTCATCCTGGTCCCTTTGCAGAAAACAGCCCCAAAGCATGATGTTTCCACCCCCATGCTTCACAGTAGGTATGGTGTTCTTTGGATGCAACTCAGCATTCTTTGTCCTCCAAACACGATTTAGTTGAGTTTTTACCAAAAAGTTATATTTTGGTTTCATCTGACCATATGACATTCTCCCAATCCTCATCTGGATCATCCAAATGCTCTCTAGCAAACTTCAGACGGGCCTGAACATGTACTGGCTTAAGCAGGGGGACACGTCTGGCACTGCAGGATTTGAGTCCCTGGCGGCGTAGTGTGTTACTGATGGTAGGCTTTGTTACTTTGGTCCCAGCTCTCTGCAGGTCATTCACTAGGTCCCCCATGTGGTTCTGGGATTTTTGCTTGTGATCATTTTGACCCCACGGGGTGAGATCTTGCGTGGAGCCCCAGATCGAGGAAGATTATCAGTGGTCTTGTATGTCTTCCATTTCCTAATAATTGCTCCCACAGTTGATTTCTTCAAACCAAGCTGCTTACTTATTGCAGATTCAGTCTTCCCAACCTGGTGCAGGTCTACAATTTTGTTTTTGGTGTCCTTTGACAGCTCTTTGGTCTTGGCCATAGTGGAGTTTGGAGTGTGACTGTTTGAGGTTGTGGACAGGTGTCTTTTATACTGATAACAAGTTCAAACAGGTGCCATTAATACAGGTAGCAGTGGAGGACAGAGGAGCCTCTTAAAGAAGAAGTTACAGGTCTGTGAGAGCCAGAAATCTTGCTTGTTTGTATGTGACCAAATACTTATTTTCCACCATAATTTGCAAATAAATTCATAAAAATCCTACAATGTGATTTTCTGGATTTTTTCCTCATTTTGTCTGTCATAGTTGAAGTGTACCTATGATGAAAATTACAGGCCTCTCTCATCTTTTTAAGTGAGAGAACTTGCACAATTGGTGGCTGACTAAATACTTTTTTGCCCCACTGTAGGTCTATAGCAATTTGGGTCTAGGGTGTCACCCCCTTTGAAGAGGGGGATGACCGCGGAAGCTTTTCTCGGACGACACTAAAGAGAGGTTGTGCAGACTGGTAATAGGAGTTGCAACAATGGCGGCAGATAGTTTTAAAAAGAGAGGGTCAAGATTATCTAGTCCAGCTGATTTGTACGGGTCCAGATTTTGCAGCTCTTTCAGAACATCTGCTATCAGGATTTGGGTGAAGGAGAAGCTGGGGAGGCTTGGACAAGTACCTGCGGGGGGTGCAGAGCTGTTGGCCGCGGTTGGGGTAGCCAGGAGGAAAGCATGGCCAGCCGTAGAGAAATTCTTGTTGACATTTATCCTGGATTTATCGGTGGTGACCGTGTTAACTAGCCTCAGTGCAGTGGGCAGCTGGGAGGAGGTGCTATTGTTCTCCATGGACTTGACAGTATGCTTTTCTGACTGATTGTGTGTATTGTTTCCTGACTTCCCTGAACAGTTGCATATCGCGGGGACTATTCGATGCTATAGCAGTCCGCCACAGGATGTTCTTGTGCTGGTCAAGGGAAGTCAAGTCTGGAGTGATCCAAGGGCTGTGAGCAGCTGAGGACAGAAAGGCAGAGGCACTGAACGCTACAGTAGCTAATTACAGTGGGAGACAGAGGGAGCAGAGCAGGGAACTCATCAGTGTGCTGTTTTTCAGTTGATCTTGGTTATTTATGTAATGAAATAAACTTCCCCGTCCTTCGGTCCGTCTGTCTGTCTGCCCAGCGTTGTGTGTGTGTGTGTGTGAGATGGAGTGGTCAGTGCTCTGCTCGGGAAGGTTTCACTACCCACTACCGACTACCCACTCCCCACTCTCCAATCCCCACTACCCACTACCCACTCTCTCCTATTTCACTGCTGTACCACTAACTCAGACCAGACATAGTCACTTTCATTTAGGACCAACCAGCCCCACCTCATGCAAATATAATTGAACATAGAGAGCGATGCATAATATTACCTGTAATTTCAAAGGGAAACAGGAATATGTGTGGACATATTCTCATGCACATTTAAAAATGAGCTCTGGGCTTTTATGATGTGCCATTTCAATGTGAGCAAAATGGAAATGGCCTAATTCTGTATTTAAATAATAGAAAACCAGAGTGCCATGCATTTACATGTTCAGAAACCATTGGTTGAAAATGGACGCACTGCAACAGAATGTTAATATCTCTGAACTAGGCCTAATATCTCTGAACTAGGCCTAATATCTCTGAACGTTAATGCTGTACACAGAGTTAACAAAAACATTAGGAACACCTTTTCTTTCCATGACATAGACTGACCAGGTGAATCCAGGTGAAAGCTATGATCACAGGTAGCCTAGTTGTTATGAGCGTTGGGTCAGTAACCGAAAGTTTGTTAGATTGAATCCCCGAGCTGACAAGGTAAAAATCTGTTGTTCTGCCTCTGAACAAGGCAGTTAACCCACTGTTCCTAGACAGTCATTGTAAATAAGAATTTGTTCTTAACTGACTTGACTAGTTAAATAAAGGTACAATAAATAAATTCAATCCACTTCATTCAGTGTAGATGAAGGGGAGGAGACAGGTTAAAGAAGGAGTTTGAAGTCTTGAGAAAGTTGAGACATGGATTGTGTATGCCTGCTGATCAGAGAGTGAATGGGCAAGACAAAAGATTGAAGTGCCTTTGAACGGGGTATGTTTTGTTCACTCAGTGTATTTCTGAACTGAATGTGAAAAGAACAGTGTCCACATGTAAAGTGGAGAGGCTATTGTAGGAGCTAGTGAACCATTTGTAGCATGGCTTCCTGCTTTGAAAAGGTTAGCTACACATCTGCCCTGTGATCCCTCTGAAGGAGGAGGAGGGGAGGGCCAAGATGAAGGGATGACCTTATGGGATGAGGAAGCAAAATAATGTAATGCCTAACAGGGGAGGATAGAGTAGAATATTCCAGTAGAATGGCAGTAGGTCTAGAAAGCAGCTTGGCGGTGGACTATGCCAAGGATTGAGAGCTGAGAGAATGACACATGTTGAGAGGGGGACGGAATAGAGGAGGAGGAGCCAAAACAAGCTGCTGTTGAAATGAACAGGACAGAGATTGTCATATGACTGGAGGGAACAGAGTGACAGATGAGAGGAAGGTTGCAGGAAGAGAGAGAGACAGAATATTACTATCAATTACTGCAGTGATAGCTCTTTCTAATAATTTTGTCTCACACTTGTACATAGTCCTTTTGGGCTTGTGGATTTGGATTGCAGTACGTGTGTGTGTGTGTGTGTGTGTGTGTGTGTGATATATCCTATCAGAGTGGTTAAAGCCTAGTGACTGACCTCCGATCAGATTCCATCAAACCCTGTATTCCCCTCTGCAACACTGCTAAAAAGCGATGTCCCCATCCATCCCAGTTCCCACTGTGCTGTCCCCTGATTCCTCCCTTTATGTGTCATTCTGAGATCTGATAACCCACATGATAAAATAGATTGTCTGCATTATTTTCAAGCTCTCTATAGATGAGATTAAGGCATACAATGGTTCTCCCAGCTCTTTACAACAATATTGGATTCACATAACGGTTGCCGTATCATTTTGTTTTTGTTTGTTTTTTTAAATTGGATTCAAGCGCCTTTCAGAATGCAGTGCTGTGCTGGGCTGTATGTTGATAAAGCTGTAGTCTTTTACATAATGACCTGGGCCCAGGCTGTTTGAAAACCTGCCAGAACAAATAGATGAGATGCGTTCACAGAAATAGACCTAGTATTAATGATCTTGTTTTTGGTGGATTTAAAGGATTATCTAATGGTATTACTGAAAACATCTGTCTAAGCTTCATCCCGTCCTCCCTGCCTGCCCGCCCGCCGCACGCCCATGTTACTACGTTACCAGTACACCTACTGTACCCATTCACTCTCAATTACTACAGTTAGTCTGTCATTTTCCCCCCTGTTTTGTAAGGCGTGGGAGTCATAGTGTTTGTAGGACAACACTAAATGGAAGAAAGCTTTGTAGAGTAAAACGCTCGGAGAGAGGAAGTAGAGGAACATTTAATCATCCAACACGGGGCCCTGACAGATTTCTGTTTTCAGCGGAGTATTTTGTCAGTGTATTTTCTGTGTTCTGTGTGTGCAAAGCAGATTACTGGTATCAGATTAGTTAATATTACAAACCCCAGAGCAAACGGCTCATCTGCCTTATGCACTCAGCCAGCAGAGGCCTTCTCTCTCTCCTCCTCTCTTACTGCCCCTTCTCTCTCCACCTCCTCATTTACACCCCCTTCCATCACACAACCTCCTTCTGTGTTTCAACTCATTACTCTTATATTGTTTTCCTCGCTCTCTCTATCATCGTTCTCTCTCATCTCCCTCCCTCTCTCTCTATCATCTCCCTCCCTCTCTCTCTATCATCTCCCTCCCTCTCTCTCTATCATCATTCTCTCTATCATCTCCCTCCCTCTCTCCACCATTCTCTCTATCATCTCCCTCCCTCTCTCTCTATCATCTCCCTCCCTCTCTCTCTATCATCTCCCTCCCTCTCTCTCTATCATCGTTCTCTCATCTCCCTCCCTCTCTCTCTATCATCTCCCTCCCTCTCTCTCTATCATCATTCTCTCTCTCATCTCCCTCCCTCTCTCCATCGTTCTCTCTCTCATCTCCCTCCCTCTCTCCATCGTTCTCTCTCTCATCTCCCTCCCTCTCCATCATTCTCTCTATCATCTCCCTCCCTCTCCATCATTCTCTCTCTCATCTCCCTCCCTCTCTCCATCATTCTCTCTCTCTTCTCCCTCCCTCTCTCCATCATTCTCTCCCTCTCTCTCTCGACCATCTCTCTCTCTCTATCATCTCTCTCTCTCGCTATCATCTCCCTCTATCAACTTTGTCTCCCTCCCTCTCTCATCTCTTTCTCTCATCTCCCTCCCTCTCTCTCAACAATCTCTCTCTCTCTATCATCTCTCTCTCGCTATCATCTCCCTCTATCAACTTTGTCTCTCTCATCTCTCTCTCATATCACTCTCTCTCATCTCTCTCTCTACATCCCTCTCTCTCCATCTCTCTATCATCTCCCTCTCTCTTTTCCCCCTCTCTCCCATATCCCTCTCTCTTGCTCATATCACTATATAATTTCCCTGTCTCTCTATCTCTTTCAATTCAATTCAGGGGGCTTTATTGGCATGGGAAACATATGTTAATATTGCCAAAGCAAGTGAAGTAGATAATATAAAAAGTGAAATAAACAATCAAAATGAACAGTAAACATTACACTCCCAGAAGTTCCAAAAGAATAAAGGCATTACAAATGTCATATTATGTATATATACAGTGTTGTAACGATGTGCAAATCATCTCTTTCATCTCCCTCTATCATCTCCCTCTCTATCATCTCCCTCTCTCTCTGTCATCTCCCTCTCTCTCTATCATCTCCCTCTCTCTCTGTCATCTCCCTCTCTCTCTATCATCTCCTCTCTCTATCTATCATCTCCTCTCTCTATCATCTCCCTCTCTCTCTATCATCTCCCTCTCTCTATCATCTCCTCTCTATCATCTCCTCTCTCTATCATGTCCCTCTCTCTATCATCTCCCTCTCTCTCTATCATCTCCCTCTCTCTATCAGTCTCTCTCTCTGTCTCTCTCTCTATCATCTCCCTCTCTCTATCATCTCCCCCTCTCTATCATCTCTCTCTCTCTATCATCTCCTCTCTCTATCATCTCCTCTCTCTCATCTCCTCTCTCTATCATCTCCTCTCTATCATCTCCCTCTCTCTATCATCTCCCTCTCTCTATCATCTCCCTCTCTCTATCATCTCCCTCTCTATCATGTCCCTCTCTCTCTATCATATCACCCCTCTCTCTATCATCTCCCTCTCTCTCTATCATCTCCCCTCCCTCTCTATCATCTCCCTCTCTCTCTATCATCTCCCATCTTTCTCTATCATGTCCCTCTCTCTCTATCATGTCCCTCTCTCTATCATGTCCCTCTCTCTCTATCATCACCCCTCTCTCTCTATCATGTCCCTCTCTCTCTATCATCACCCCTCTCTCTCTATCATGTCCCTCTCTCTCTATCATGTCCCTCTCTCTCTATCATCTCCCCTCTCTCTCTATCATCTCCCCTCTCTCTCTATCATCTCCCCTCTCTCTCATCTCCCCTCTCTTTCTATCATCTCCCTCTCTCTCTATCATCTCCCTCTCTCTATGATCTCCCCTCTCTCTCTATGATCTCCCCTCTCTCTCTATCATGTCCCTCTCTCTATCATGTCCCTCTCTCTATCATCTCCCCTCTCTCTCTATCATCTCCCCTCTCTCTCTATCATGTCCCTCTCTCTATCATGTCCCTCTCTCTCTATCATCACCCCTCTCTCTCTATCATCTCCCTCTCTCTCTGTCATCTCCCCTCTCTCTCTATCATGTCCCTCTCTCTCTATCATCACCCCTCTCTCTCTATCATCTCCCTCTCTCTCTATCATCTCCCCTCTCTCTCTATCATCTCCCTCTCTCTATCATCTCCCTCTCTCTCTATCATCTCCCCTCTCTCTATCATCTCCCTCTCTCTATCATCTCCTCTCTCTCTCTATCATCTCCCTCTCTCTCATCTCCCCTCTCTCTATCACCTCCTCTCTCTCTATCATCTCCCTCTCTCTATCATCTCCCTCTCTATCATCTCCCTCTCTCTCATCTCCCCTCTCTTTCTATCATCTCCCTCTCTATCATCTCCCCTCTTCTATCATCTCCTCTCTCTCTCTATCATCTCCCTCTCTCTCTATCATCTCCCCTCTCTATCATCTCCCCTCTCTCTCTATCATCTCCCTCTCTCTCTATCATCTCCCTCTCTCTCTATCATCTCCTCTCTCATCTCCCCTCTCTCTATCATCTCCCTCTCTCTCTATCATCTCCCTCTCTCTCTATCATCTCCCTCTCTCTCTATCATCTCCCCTCTCTCTCATCTCCCCTCTCTTTCTATCATCTCCCTCTCTCTCTATCATCTCCCTCTCTCTATGATCTCCCCTCTCTCTCTATGATCTCCCCTCTCTCTCTATCATGTCCCTCTCTCTATCATCTCCCCTCTCTCTCTATCATCTCCCTCTCTCTATCATCTCCCCTCTCTCTCATCTCCCCTCTCTCTCTATCATCTCCCCTCTCTCTCTATCATCTCCTCTCTCTATCATCTCCCTCTCTCTCTATCATCTCCTCTCTCTCTATCATCTCCCTCTCTCTCTCTATCATCTCCCTCTCTCTATCATCTCCCTCTCTCTATCATCTCCTCTCTTCTATCATCACCCCTCTCTCTCTATCATCACCCTCTCTCTCTATCATCTCCCCTCTCTCTCTATCATCTCCCCTCTCTCTCTATCATCTCCCCTCTCTCTCTATCATCACCCCTCTCTCTATCATCTCCCTCTCTCTCTCTATCATCGTCCCTCTCTCTCTATCATCTCCCCTCTCTCTCTATCATCACCCCTCTCTCTCTATCATCTCCCTCTCTCTATCATCTCCCCTCTGTCTCTCTCTCTCTCTCTCTCTCTCTCTCTCTCTCTCTCTCTTTCTCTCTCTCTCTCTCTCTCTCTTTCACTAACTCAGTTAGACTTTCATTTTTCTCCGTTCTCTCTCCCTCTGTATTTTTGCCTTCCCTTTCTCTCTAAGTTGATTCTTCTAAAGAGAAAATAATGAGGCTTCCTCTCTGCTGAGTTGCCCTGCTATTACCCAGGGAAGTGCCTCTTCCTCTCTTCCAATACCCTCCCGCCATCCTTCAGTCCCTCCATCCCTGCTCACAGACGCAGGACGAATTGGAGCTCTTGTCTGAAATGTAATGAAATGAAAGATGAGCCATCACCAGGTGCAGGATATAAATATGTCACACCCATAACCTGATTGTGTGTACGAGGAGAGACTGAGTGATGTACATCATCGTTGTGTGTGTATGAGGAGAGGCTGAGTGATGTACATCATCGTTGTGTGTGTATGAGGAGAGGCTGAGTGATGTACATCATCGTTGTGTGTGTATGAGGAGAGGCTGAGTGATGTACATCATCTTTGTGTGTGTATGAGGAGAGGCTGAGTGATGTACATCATCGTTGTGTGTGTATGAGGAGAGGCTGAGTGATGTACATCATCGTTGTGTGTGTATGAGGAGAGGCTGAGGGATGTACATCATCGTTGTGTGTGTATGAGGAGAGGCTGAGGGATGTATATCATCGTTGTGTGTGTATGAGGAGAGGCTGAGTGATGTACATCATCATTGTGTGTGTGTGTGTGTGTATGAGGAGAGGCTGAGCGATGTACATCATCGTTGTGTGTGTGTGTGTTTCTATTGTATGTGCCTGTGTTGTAAGTTGTCTGGACAGATGCTGCTGTCACACTTCCTCAGTGAAGTTGTCAAGAGTGTGTCAGTGGCTGAAACACAACACGATGATGCACCTCCTGCGACCAGCCTCTCCCCTGAGACCACTCTCCTGTCTCCACTGTTGTAACACCCGTCTAGAATGGGCACCGTAGACACATGGTTAGTTTCACATATTGCTATGGCTCACTAATAGACTGATAGGCCTACTGGGAGACACATTTTACTTTTACAATTTTGTCTTGACTGATCATGGTGGCCATTGTCCAACATGGCCCCCAACCAGCTCCAAGGAGTTGAACTGGGTCAGTTTCACGGAAGTGATAGCATTGCATTTATCCAGAGTAAAGCCAGACCTTATTCCACCTGATGTAAGAAAAATATAACATATTGTTCAGGGTTTGAGATATTTAGGAATGGAATGGCCCTCTCAGTAAGTAAAAACCCTGATGAAGGCCAGAAGCTGAAATGCGTTGGTTCTACTTTTAGCAATAAATAGTTTTTTTTATTGAATTGTGTTGTCCTCCACGTGTTGCTGAATCTCCTCTCAGTAAGCTCAGCAGGCCAAGTCACTCCTTCTTCCATTATGCCTCTGTTTCTCCCTCTCTCTTTTTATCCATATTTTCCTAACACACACACACGTACACACACTTACACCCACACACGTACACACACGTACACACACGTACACACACTTACACCCACACACGTACACACACTTACACCCACACACGTACACACACTTACACCCACACACGTACACACACTTACACCCACACACGTACACACACTTACACCCACACACGTACACACACTTACACCCACACACGTACACACACTTACACCCACACACGTACACACACTTACACCCACACACGTACAGTCCCAGTCTCCAGGCAGGCTTCTCTGAGGGGTGCACCGTGGCACACAGCTGGGAGATTAAAATGTTTTTGCTGTTCATAAATCACAGCGACAGCAATGGGCCCATATTAAAGACAAGCGTAGGGATCTCACAGCATGTTCTGTCTGATGTGTCTGTTCTGTCTGCTGTGTCTGCTGTGTCTGTTCTGTCTGCTGTGTCTGTTCTGTCTGCTGTGTCTGCTGTGTCTGTTCTGTCTGCTGTGTCTGCTGTGTCTGTTCTGTCTGCTGTGTCTGCTGTGTCTGTTCTGTCTGCTGTGTCTGTTCTGTCTGATGTGTCTGTTCTGTCTGCTGTGTCTGCTGTGTCTGTTCTGTCTGCTGTGTCTGTTCTGTCTGCTGTGTCTGCTGTGGCTGTTCTGTCTGCTGTGTCTGCTGTGTCTGCTGTGTCTGCTGTGTCTGCTGTGGCTGCTGTGGCTGCTGTGGCTGCTGTGTCTGTGGTGTCTGTGGTGTCTGTTGTGTATGCTGTGTCGGTTGCATCTGTTGCGTCTGCTGCGTCTGTTGTGTCTGCTGTGTCTGCTGTGTCTGCTGTGTCTGCTGTGTCTGCTGTGTCTGTTGTGTCTGTTGTGTCGGCTGTGTCTGTGGTGTCTGCTGTGTCTGTGGTGTCTGTGGTGTCGGTTGTGTATGTTGTGTCGGTTGCGCCTGCTGCGTCTGCTGCGTCTGTTGTGTCTGCTGTGTCTGTTCTGTCTGTTCTGTCTGCTGTCTGTTCTGTCTGTGGTGTCTGTTCTGTCTGCTGTGTCTGCTGTGTCTGCTGTGTCTGCTGTGTCTGCTGTGTCTGCGGTGTCTGTTGTGCCTGCGGTGTCTGTTGTGCCTGCTGTGTCTATTGTGTCTGCTGTGGCTGTTCTGTCTGCTGTGTCTGCTGTGTCTGCTGTGTCTGCTGTGTCTGCTGTGTCTGCTGTGTCTGCTGTGTCTGCTGTGTCTGCTGTGTCTGTTCTGTCTGCGGTGTCTGCGGTGTCTGCGGTGTCTGCGGTGTCTGCGGTGTCTGCGGTGTCTGCTGTGGCTGTTGTGTCTGCTGTGGCTGTTCTGTCTGCTGTGGCTGTTCTTTCTGCTGTGGCTGTTCTTTCTGCTGTGTCTGCTGTGTCTGCTGTGTCTGTTGTGTCTGTTGTGTCTGTTGTGTCTGCTGTGTCTGTTCTGTCTGTTGTGTCTGCTGTGTCTGCGGTGCCTGCTGTGCCTGCGGTGTCTGTTGTGCCTGCGGTGTCTGTTGTGCCTGCGGTGTCTGTTGTGCCTGCGGTGTCTGTTGTGCCTGCGGTGTCTGTTGTGCCTGCGGTGTCTGTTGTGCCTGCGGTGTCTGTTGTGCCTGCGGTGTCTGCTGTGTCTGTTGTGCCTGTTGTGTCTGTTGTGCCTGTTGTGTCTGTTGTGTCTGCTGTCTGTTCTGTCTGCTGTGTCTGTTCTGTCTGCTGTGTCTGCTGTGTCTGCTGTCTCAATGGCTCATTTGTTGGGGAATGTTTTGTTTCAAATGACTCTGTGTAAAACTTTATTGGTCCATTCCCCTCGCAAAAAACAACAACAGTTAGACGTATTGGTAGAATATTGGCAGAGTTTGCTTGACACACACACAGCTGTTTGTAGTGTCTGTCTTGTTAGGTTGGTGTAATGATGAATCTCAGCAGTAAACAGTCAGAATTGTGTCTGAAACATCATGATTGAATGTCTTGAAGGGAGAAGTCCTCCATCTGGAGCGCAGCGCCACATGAGTCTTCCTAATGACAACCCAAACGCCTGTCAGCACCTAATCAAACTCATTAAAGCAGCATGTTAGTTAAAGCACAAACAATTCATTGTCATCAAGGAAGAAGTGTGGTTGGTTGACAGGGAATGGGTTTGTGTGGTGATGGGGAAGTTTGTCAATCTGCGTTGTCTGTCAGTCTGCCTGCCGCATTCCCGAACCGGAGAGAGAGAGACGAGAGCGCCAGGCCCCTCTTTCTCCCATGCTGGGCTCTGATGAAATTCCTGTCACAGTCAGGCAAGGATTTCATCTCCCGAGGACAGAGAGACGTGGATGGATCCAACCTTGTGATCCCCTTGACAGTGGGAGAGAACGGCATCGATCCGCCATGTAAATAACCCCTTAGTCAAGCTGTACAGTGAGTGTCTGTTTATGCATGCATACATAATGCGGGTCTGATTTGAGTTCATGCATCTTTCTCTGTAGTACATAACCGCAACTCTCCAATCACCTAGCTATGAGCTCTGTTCTGTCTGCTAAAGAGGGCCCCTAATTAACAAGGCCTGTTAAGGAGTTCACAGGCTTCTCGTCATCTAAATTACATCTTAATGACATTTCACTTCAGATTTTTCAGCTCAAGAGCCAGAGATGGTAACTCCAGCCAGGAAATGGAGAGGAGAGATGTGTTATCATAAGTCCAATGTGAGATGAGGGTTGGGTTGCTGTAAAAACTGGTAGCAGTCATTCTCTCGATCTATCATTTTTCTCATCTCTCCCTCAATGTTTCTCTTTCTCTCGCTCTCTCTCTCCCCCATATCTCTCTCTCCTTTTCCCTCTCTCGTTCCTTCTTTCTCTCCCTCGTTCAGCCCTTCTCCGGTGGGACAGGGGGATTGCACTCCTCTTTGCTCTGTAATTACTCTCCTGTTCCCAGGTAGCATCACATCTCTCATTGGGGCCACAGCTCTGTAATCAGATTCATTGCATTTATTACCAAGGTATTTCAGTGTACTCACGCAGTGGAAATAATGAGATGTGTAGCGCCAATAAGATGGCATAATAATGTTATTTCTTGCAGATGGATGCTTTATTAGATACAGTAATATTCTGCAGTGCGGTCGTTTGAATTGTAGATATTGCAGTATGCTGCTGTGCTGGGTAGACTGCTGCTGTGGTGGGTAGACTGCTGCTGTGCTGGGTAGACTGCTGCTGTGCTGGGTAGACTGCTGCTGTGCTGGGTAGACTGCTGCTGTGCTGGGTAGACTGCAGGGCATCTCTCTTCAACATTCTTGTGGGATAGCCATATGTTTTACCTGGGAGACGTACATTTATGCAGCTCTAACAATGTCATTCGTATGCCTTAAAACAACAGAGGCAATGACATTTAAGGAAGCCTATTGTTCAGTCTACTATCTCTCTCTCACAAACACACACACACCAAACTGAGGGATTTAGGCTAGTTCTTAGTCTCCCATTATCATGATCCCTCTATTGCACAGCTCTCCCTCTTTCTCTCTCTGTCACACACACACAACATGCACAACACACACTGAAATCAAGACCTTGACGAAAGACAGGATAAGCGAATCAAATCTTGGAAAGCCAATATTGATTTACCGGATGAGTTCCCTTCATCCATGTGGCTGTGTTTTACTAGGCTCAGGTGGACTGTAGTGTCCTTCACACCAGAGCAGCCATTAGTGGAAGAGAGACAGGGAAATGGAGACAGAGAACACATATAAAGAGAGTCCATGCCTCTCTGGAGGGTGAAGGTAGTTGAGCATCGATAGAGAGAGAGAAAAACAGAGAGGAGAGAGAAAGGGACAGGGATTCTGAGAGAGAGAGAGAGAGAGAGAGAGAGAGAGAGAGAGAGAGAGAGAGAGAGAGAGAGAGAGAGAGAGAGAGAGAGAGAGAGAGAGAGAGAGAGAGAGAGAGAGAGAGAGAGAGAGAGAGAGAGAGAGAGAGAGAGAGGCGAGAAAGGAGAGTCTGAACTTTGAACTACTAACTAAAAGTTGAAGGTACAATGAAATCCAGTGGAAGAGAGGAATTTAAAAAAGGGAGAGCGAGAGAAGAAATTGCCTCTGTAGCCAGTGTACAGTATCTAAGGGTTCATTGACTGGGCAGCAGGAGACAGCCAGCTGTTGTTAGTCAGACTGGGTTGGTGGGTAGGCTACACTGTATGTTGCAGTCTCCTGTTTTCCCCTTTATTCTCAGTATTAATTCTACCTTTCCTGGCTAGCCTAAATATGTCAAAGCACAGCCACTAAACCACATCAGCAACCACATCTCACCCCCCTCTACCCCCTCTCCTCATCTCCAGTGCTCTCTTCCCTGTTCTGCCTCTTATCCATTCACTTCTCTTTCCTGTTCTGCCTCTTATCCATTCACTTCTCTTTCCTGTTCTGCCTCTTATCCATTCACTTCTGTTTCCTGTTCTGCCTCTTATCCATTCACTTCTCTTTCCTGTTCTGCCTCTTATCCATTCACTTCTCTTTCCTGTTCTGCCTCTTATCCATTCACTTCTGTTTCCTGTTCTGCCCTTTATCCATTCACACCTCTCTTTCTCAGCTTTCAGCATTCACTCCTTTTAGTCAGCGTTTAGGAGTTTTATTTTGCATTTTAATCCCCCGGAAGGGATGATGAGAAGCAGAATTAATTAATTTGTTGCTTTTAATTTATTAGAGCAAAAGAAAACAAAAAAATGGTATGGCTTTGTGGCTTTCTCAATAGAAAAGACCTTCTGTAGTGGGTGTATTTAATGTGGAGTTTTGGATAGGGCAGTTAATAGTATTTTATGCTAAGACCACAGATGGTCAGATCATCTGTAATTGACCCTGCCTCTGCAGTTTCCATCCAGATGTGCTATCTATAAATCCATGTCCTATAAAAACTTTTGATTTGTCCTTACTTACCCCTACCCCCCACTAATCAGATTATCAACTAGTCTCTATTTATCCTGACCCTCTAATAGACCTCATCTGTTGATGCAGACTGACTGACTGACTGACTGCAGTTCTGTTGTTCAATGATGATTGACTCCCACCGACCAACCTGACTGCTCTATACGCCCTGTTGTTGTTTGGCATGTCAATCATCAAGGGATGGAAAAGCAATATCTGAGTGATATGAGTCACTCTTAGTCCCTCTACTTGACTTGTCCCTGTCAGAGACAGCCAGTACATGGAGACATGGTGAGACTGGGGATTGATCTACTTAATGGCTTGTCCCAGTCAGAGACAGCCAGTACATGGAGACATGGTGAGACTGGGGATTGATCTACTTAATGACTTATCCCAGTCAGAGACAGCCAGTACATGGAGACATGGTGAGACTGGGGATTGATCCTGCTGACCCTATCAAGATGCCACTGTGCTCAGAGCCAGGTGGGGTATCGATCGCCATGGTAACCATCAGGGAGAGGGGAGGTCAGTGGGGCTAATAGACTGAGCTGATTGGAGATTGTGTGTGTGCGCGTGGTTGTCGAATGACAGGGGGATAGTTCAATTTGTGTTCATGTGCGGTCAGAGGAGTGGTTTTGGTCATGTGTGTGTGTGTGTCTCAGGTTCACAGAGGCAGACACGATTGTGATGGGTGATGTGACGTACGGAGCCTGCTGCGTGGACGACTTCACGGCCCGCGCCCTGGGGGCAGACTTCATGGTGCACTACGGCCACAGCTGCCTCAGTGAGTCACACACACAGTGTCACACACACACACAAAAAGACACACATACACGACTCAGACATGACACAAGTAATCATTAGTAATCGAATCACATCCCTAAAACATGCGCAAACGTAAATACACACATCAGCCGGCTTTTGGCCCACCCCCCCCAAAATTAAAAGCTGATAAATAAAACTGTTGCCGGCCGCAATGACCTGGGAAAAAATCCCATTGCTAAATAATAGTACCGTTCAAAAGTTTGGGGTCACTCAGAAATGTCTTTGTTTTTGAAAGAAAAGCACATTTTCTGTCCATTAAAATAACATCAAATTGATCAGAAATACAGTGTAGACATTGTTATGTTGTAAATGACTATTGTAACTGGAAACGGCAGATTTTTTTTATGGAATATCTAAATAGGCGTACAGAGGCCCATTATCAGTAACCATCACTCCTGTGTTTCAATGGCACGTTGTGTTAGCTAATCCAAGTTGATCATTTTAAAAGGCTAATTGATCATTAGAAAACCCTTTTGCAATTATGTTAGCACAGCTGAAAACTGTTGTTCTGATTTAAAGAAGCAATAAAACTTTCCTTCTTTAGACTAGTTGAGTATTTGGAGCATCAGCATTTGTGGGTTTGAATACAGGCTCAAAATGGCCAGAAACAAATACCTTTCTTCTGAAACTTTTCCATGCGAGAAATTGCCAAGAAACTGAAGATCTCATACAACGCTGTGTACTACTCCCTTCACAGAACAGCGCAAACTGTCTCTAACCAGAATAGAAAGAGGAGTCGGAGGCCCCGGTGCACAACTGAGCAGGAGGACAAGTACATTAGAGTGTCTAGTTTGAGTAACAGACGCCTCACAAGTCCTTTTGCTCAGATTTACACCGGGGCCTCCCACTCCTCTTTCTATTCTGTTAGAGCCCCAAACAGAACACTTTGCATTCAGGACATAAAGTTAATTTCTTTCCTACATTTTTTGCAGTATTACTTTAGTGCCTTATTGCTAACAGGATCTATGTTTTGGAATATTTGTTATTCTGTACAGGCTTCCTTCTTTTCATTTCAGTTAGGTTAGTCATTTAGGTTAGTATTGTGGAGTAACTACAATACTGTTGATCCAGCTTCAGTTGTCTCCTATTACAGAGCCATTAAACTCTGTAACTGTTTTAAAGTCACCATTGGCTTTATGGTGAAATCTCTGACCAGTTTCTTTCATCTCCGGCAACTGAGTTAGGATGGACGCCTGTATCTTTGTAGTGACTGGGTGTATTGATACATCCTCCAAAGTGTAATTAATAACTTCACCATGCTCAAAGTGATATTCAATGTCTGCTTTTATTTTTTTTTACTAATAGGTGCCCTTCTTTGCGAGGCATTGGAAAACCTCCATGGTCTTTGTGGTTGAATCTGTGTTTGAAATTCACTGCTCGACTGAGGTACCCGATAGATACTTGTATGTGTGGGGTATAGAGATGATGTAGTCATTTAAAAAAACTATGTTAAACACTCTTATTGCACTCAGAGTGAGTTCGTGCAACTTAATATGTGACTTGTTAAGCAATTTTTACCCCTGAACTTATTTAGGCTTGCAATAACAAAAGGGTTGAATACTTATTGACTGAAGACATTTCAGCTTTTTATTTTTAATTAACCAATACAAATTTCTAAAAACATAATTCCACTTTGACATTATGGGGTATTATGTGTAGGCCAGTGAGACAAAATCTCAATTTAATCCATTTTAACTTCAGGTTGTAAAACAACAAAATGTGGAATAAGTCAAGGGGTGTGAATACTTTCTGAAGGCATTGTACATCAATCTAATGACTTGATGATATTGACCCTAGTCCTGATGCCCACTAGACTAACTTTACAGAGGATTCAACTGTTTTAATACAGCATTTGGACTATAGTGATGTGGGGAAAATGTATACACTTACATATCGGGATATTATTTTGGACGATATATCATATTGTATTGACAATATCACAATATTATTTTTGCGCTAGTTGGTTGTACCTGCAACAAAACTCCAGTAATTTTCCTTCACAGTTTGTTCTCCATCTTTTTAAATTAGGGAGCCAATTTGTTTTCAGCAATCTTATTTCCATGACTGATCAAAACTAGTTTTCTCATGGCTCTCTCTTGTCCCTCTGTAGCAGACATATGGAGTGCAATATGTTTGGAACATCGAATCGCAATAAAATCACAGAATCTAATCGCAATATATATTGCATAGGCACCTAAGTATCATGATAATATCATATCGTGAGGTCCCTGGCAATTCCCAGCCCTATTTGACTAGATGAAATTCATCCAGTCATTTAGTAGCTGAGCTGAATGTAGAAGAGGCGTCTCATTTCAGCTTTGTAACCAGTATGACTGGCTAGTGCTGCCTTTTATCCATCATGTTCTTTTGTATGTGAGTGCAGAACACAGAGTGTGTGTGTTGTGTGTCTGTTGGTTGGTCAGAGAATGTGTATCGCTTGCTTGTTGGTTTGTTAGAGCGGTCGGCTGGTGTATTGGATTAATATTCTCATGGTCAGGTGTGGTATTTGGGAGAGGTGAGCCTTGTTCAGCTCGTTCTGCCAGGGAGATATCACAAATATCGATTTAGCATTCCCTGCTATATTGTGCTGCAGACAGGCAGAGAGCAGCGCAGAGAATGAAGATCTGCACAGGCTTTCCAAAGGACAGCCTTAATGCATGTTCTCCATTGATCGCCTGAGTAAATGTGCTGCTGTCCAGCCTCTAAAGGTCTGATAGGCCTTACAAAGCTGCAGCTAAGCACACACACTGAGCTATTGAGTACTACCCATTGCCAGGCACTTGTAGTACAAAACCTACAGTCTGAATGTGCTGCTGGTATTGATCTTGCTGCTTTATACCCTGGCTGGAGGCCATGGTGTCTGTCTATCATTCTTATGCCTCGAGTGTGTGTGTGGTGTGGTTGTGGCTGTGTGTGTGTGGTTGTGTGTGGCTGTATGTGTGTGTGTGTCAGGTTTTTAATTCCGGTGCTCAGAATGACAGAAATCACATTTAGATTATGGTAATTAACAGAACATACAACAAGTACGTCATTTTCAGCCTCCTGAGTGGCGCAGTGGTTTAAGGCACTGCACCGCAGTGCTAGCTGCGTCACTACAGATCCTGGTTCCATCCCAGGCTGGGTTTCAGCCGGCCGCGACCGGGATACCCATGAGGCGGCACACAATTGGCCCAGCGTCGTCCGGGTTAGAGGAGGGTTTAGCTGGCCGGGTTGTCATTGTCCCGTCGAGCTCTAATGACTCCTGTGGCGGGCCACAAATGCTGATGCTTCAGATACTCAACTAGTCTAAAGAAGGCAGTTTTATTGCTTCTTTAATCAGAACAACAGTTTTCAGCTGTGCTAACATAATTGCAAAAGGGTTTTCTAATGATCAATTAGCCTTTTAAAATGATAAACTTGGATTAGCTAACACAACGTGCCATTGAAACACAGGAGTGATGGTTGCTGATAATGGGCCTCTGTACGCCTATTTAGATATTCCATAAAAAATCTGCTGTTTCCAGCTACAATAGTCAATTACAACATTAACAATGTCTACACTGTATTTCTGATCAATTTGATGTTATTTTAATGGACAAAAAATGTGCTTGTCTTTCAAAAACAAAGACATTTCTAAGTGACCCAAAACTTTTGAATGGTAGTGTAAGTATTCAGACTCTTTGCTATGAGACTTGAAATTGAGCTCAGGTGCATCCTTTTTCCATTGATCATTCTTGAAATGTTTCTAGAACTTGATTGGAGTCCACCAGTGGTAAATTCAATTGATTGGACATGATTTGGTAAGGCACACACCTGTCTGTATAAGGTCCCACAGTTGACAGTGCATGTCAGAGCAAAAACCAAGCCATGAGGTCGAAGGAATTGTCTGTGGAGCTCCGAAACAGGATTGTGTCAATGGACAGATCTGGGGAAGGGTACCAAAAAAATTATCCAGCATTGAAGGTCCCCAAGAACAAAGTGGCCTCCTTCATTCTTAAATGGAAGAAGTTTGGAACCACCAAGACTCTTCCTAGAGCTGGCCGCCTGGCCAAACTGAGCAATCGGGGGGGAGAAGGGCCTTGGTCAGGGAGGTGACCAAGAACTCGATGGTCAGTCTGACAGAGCTCCAGAGTTCCTCTGTGGAGATGAGAGAACTTTCCAAAAGGACAACCAGCTCTGCAGCACTCCACCAATCAGGCCTTTATGGGAGAGTGGCCAGATGGAAGCCACTCCTCAGTAAAAGGCACATGACAGCCCGCTTTGAGTTTGCCAAAAGGCACCTAAAGGACTCTCAGACCATGAGAAACAAGATTCTCTGGTCTGATGAAACCAAGATTGAACTCTTTGGCCTGAATGCCAAACGTCATGTCTGGAGGAAACCTGGCACCATCCCTACGGTGAAGCATGGTGGTGGCAGGGATATTTGTTTTTTTACTTCTAAAAAGCTGTTTTTGCTTTGTCATCATGTTTTTTTTTTTAAATAATCCATTTTAGAATAAGGCTGTAACGTAACAAAGTGGAAAAAGTCAAGGGGTCTGAGTACTTTCCAAATGCGTTGTAAATCAGCTTTAAAATCTTTTTGCAAGACTTAAAAATGGCTGTCTAGCAATGATCAACAACCAACTTGACATAGCTTGAAGAATTTTCTAAAGAATAATGTGCAAATATTGTACAATCCAGGTGTACAAAGCTCCTAGAGACTTACCCAGAAAGACTTGCGTCTGTAATAGCTGCAAAAGGTGATTCTAGCATGTATTGACTCAGGGGTCTGAATACTTATGTAAATTATTTATTTTTGCATTTCGTTTTCAATAAATTTGCAAACATAAAAAAATACATGTTTTCAATTTGTCATTATTGGGTATTGTATGTAAATGGGTGAGAACACAGGCTGTAACACAACAAAATGTGGAATACTGTAAGTCAAGGGGTATAAATACTTTCTGAAGGCACAGTATGTATTAATCACACATAATTCACATGTCATGTGAATGGAACAAATGAACCTGAACTTGAAACACGATAGTATGAATTCAAATTCCAATAATGTAAACGGCCAATCATTATCAATGAGTATTTTGCAGCCCCCTGAACTGGAATTGACTCAACCTTGGCAGACACTCTGGGTTCTCTCTGCTCTGTGAGGAGTGGAGTAGGTCTTTATAGCTGTTGTTGACTGACAGCATCACATGTAGTGGAAGTGTTGAGGCTTCATTAGCAACACAACTGTGTCAGACACCTGCAGGAGATTAAAGACACTGCCCTCCCTGACTGTCTCTCCCTCTCCATCAATTTTTTCTTATCGCTACCTGTCATTGTTCATTCTATGACTTTGAGGTTTTCCTCTGTCCCACCTGCTGTTGCTGTGTGTGTGACTGTGTGAGTGATAGTGTGTGTGTGTGCTTGCGAACTTTCGTGCCTACGTGCGTGTGTGCTTGCATATGTGTGTGGCATGTTCTCATGTTGAGTGAGTGATTGTATGAGTGAGAAAAGGAGTGAGTGGTTGAATGAGTGTATGACTTTGGGAGTGAGTGGTTGAATGAGTGTATGTCTTTGGGAGTGAGTGGTTGAATGAGTGTATGTCTTTGGGAGTGAGTGGTTGAATGAGTATTTGACTTTGAGAGTGAGTGGTTGAATGAGTGTATGACTTTGGGAGTGAGTGGTTGAATGAGTATTTGACTTTGGGAGTGAGTGGTTGAATGAGTGTATGTCTTTGGGAGTGAGTGGTTGAATGAGTGTATGACTTTGGGAGTGAGTGGTTGAATGAGTGTATGACTTTGGGAGTGAGTGGTTGAATGAGTGTATGACTTTGGGAGTGAGTGGTTGAATGAGTGTATGACTTTGGGAGTGAGTGGTTGAATGAGTGTATGACTTTGGGAGTGAGTGGTTGAATGAGTGTATGACTTTGGGAGTGAGTGGTTGAATGAGTGTATGACTTTGGGAGTGAGTGGTTGAATGAGTGTATGACTTTGGGAGTGAGTGGTTGAATGAGTGTATGACTTTGGGAGTGAGTGGTTGAATGAGTGTATGTCTTTGGGAGTGAGTGGTTGAATGAGTGTATGTCTTTGGGAGTGAGTGGTTGAATGAGTATTTGACTTTGAGAGTGAGTGGTTGAATGAGTGAGTGTATGACTTTGGGAGTGAGTGGTTGAATGAGTATTTGACTTTGGGAGTGAGTGGTTGAATGAGTGTATGTCTTTGGGAGTGAGTGGTTGAATGAGTGTATGACTTTGGGAGTGAGTGGTTGAATGAGTGTATGACTTTGGGAGTGAGTGGTTGAATGAGTGTATGTCTTTGGGAGTGAGTGGTTGAATGAGTATTTGACTTTGAGAGTGAGTGGTTGGAATGAGTGTATGACTTTGGGAGTGAGTGGTTGAATGAGTGTATGACTTTGGGAGTGAGTGGTTGAATGAGTGTATGACTTTGGGAGTGAGTGGTTGAATGAGTGTATGTCTTTGAGAGTGAGTGGTTGAATGAGTATTTGACTTTGGGAGTGAGTGGTTGAATGAGTGTATGACTTTGGGAGTGAGTGGTTGAATGAGTGTATGACTTTGGGAGTGAGTGGTTGAATGAGTGTATGTCTTTGGGAGTGAGTGGTTGAATGAGTATTTGACTTTGAGAGTGAGTGGTTGAATGAGTGTATGACTTTGGGAGTGAGTGGTTGAATGAGTGTATGACTTTGGGAGTGAGTGGTTGAATGAGTGTATGTCTTTGAGAGTGAGTGGTTGGAATGAGTATTTGACTTTGGGAGTGAGTGGTTGAATGAGTGTATGACTTTGGGAGTGAGTGGTTGAATGAGTGTATGACTTTGGGAGTGAGTGGTTGAATGAGTGTATGTCTTTGGGAGTGAGTGGTTGAATGAGTATTTGACTTTGAGAGTGAGTGGTTGAATGAGTGTATGACTTTGGGAGTGAGTGGTTGAATGAGTATTTGACTTTGGGAGTGAGTGGTTGAATGAGTGTATGTCTTTGGGAGTGAGTGGTTGAATGAGTGTATGACTTTGGGAGTGAGTGGTTGAATGAGTGTATGACTTTGGGAGTGAGTGGTTGAATGAGTGTATGACTTTGGGAGTGAGTGGTTGAATGAGTGTATGACTTTGGGAGTGAGTGGTTGAATGAGTATTTGACTTTGAGAGTGAGTGGTTGAATGAGTGTATGTCTTTGGGAGTGAGTGGTTGAATGAGTATTTGACTTTGAGAGTGAGTGGTTGAATGAGTGTATGACTTTGGGAGTGAGTGGTTGAATGAGTATTTGACTTTGGGAGTGAGTGGTTGAATGAGTGTATGTCTTTGGGAGTGAGTGGTTGAATGAGTGTATGACTTTGGGAGTGAGTGGTTGAATGAGTGTATGACTTTGGGAGTGAGTGGTTGAATGAGTGTATGACTTTGGGAGTGAGTGGTTGAATGAGTGTATGACTTTGGGAGTGAGTGGTTGAATGAGTATTTGACTTTGAGAGTGAGTGGTTGAATGAGTGTATGTCTTTGGGAGTGAGTGGTTGAATGAGTATTTGACTTTGAGAGTGAGTGGTTGAATGAGTGTATGTCTTTGGGAGTGAGTGGTTGAATGAGTGTATGACTTTGGGAGTGAGTGGTTGAATGAGTGTATGTCTTTGGGAGTGAGTGGTTGAATGAGTATTTGACTTTGAGAGTGAGTGGTTGAATGAGTGTATGACTTTGGGAGTGAGTGGTTGAATGAGTGTATGACTTTGGGAGTGAGTGGTTGAATGAGTGTATGTCTTTGAGAGTGAGTGGTTGAATGAGTATTTGACTTTGGGAGTGAGTGGTTGAATGAGTGTATGTCTTTGGGAGTGAGTGGTTGAATGAGTGTATGACTTTGGGAGTGAGTGGTTGAATGAGTGTATGACTTTGGGAGTGAGTGGTTGAATGAGTGTATGTCTTTGGGAGTGAGTGGTTGAATGAGTATTTGACTTTGAGAGTGAGTGGTTGAATGAGTGTATGACTTTGGGAGTGAGTGGTTGAATGAGTGTATGACTTTGGGAGTGAGTGGTTGAATGAGTGTATGACTTTGGGAGTGAGTGGTTGAATGAGTGTATGACTTTGGGAGTGAGTGGTTGAATGAGTGTATGTCTTTGAGAGTGAGTGGTTGAATGAGTATTTGACTTTGGGAGTGAGTGGTTGAATGAGTGTATGACTTTGGGAGTGAGTGGTTGAATGAGTGTATGACTTTGGGAGTGAGTGGTTGAATGAGTGTATGTCTTTGGGAGTGAGTGGTTGAATGAGTATTTGACTTTGAGAGTGAGTGGTTGAATGAGTGTATGACTTTGGGAGTGAGTGGTTGAATGAGTATTTGACTTTGGGAGTGAGTGGTTGAATGAGTGTATGTCTTTGGGAGTGAGTGGTTGAATGAGTGTATGACTTTGGGAGTGAGTGGTTGAATGAGTGTATGACTTTGGGAGTGAGTGGTTGAATGAGTGTATGACTTTGAGAGTGAGTTGTTGAATGAGTGTATGTCTTTGGGAGTGAGTGGTTGAATGAGTATTTGACTTTGAGAGTGAGTGGTTGAATGAGTGTATGACTTTGGGAGTGAGTGGTTGAATGAGTGTATGACTTTGGGAGTGAGTGGTTGAATGAGTGTATGACTTTGGGAGTGAGTGGTTGAATGAGTGTATGACTTTGGGAGTGAGTGGTTGAATGAGTGTATGACTTTGGGAGTGAGTGGTTGAATGAGTGTATGTCTTTGGGAGTGAGTGGTTGAATGAGTATTTGACTTTGGGAGTGAGTGGTTGAATGAGTGTATGTCTTTGGGAGTGAGTGGTTGAATGAGTGTATGACTTTGGGAGTGAGTGGTTGAATGAGTGTATGACTTTGGGAGTGAGTGGTTGAATGAGTGTATGACTTTGGGAGTGAGTGGTTGAATGAGTGTATGACTTTGGGAGTGAGTGGTTGAATGAGTGTATGACTTTGGGAGTGAGTGGTTGAATGAGTGTATGACTTTGGGAGTGAGTGGTTGAATGGAGTGTATGACTTTGGGAGTGAGTGGTTGAATGAGTGTATGACTTTGGGAGTGAGTGGTTGAATGAGTGTATGACTTTGGGAGTGAGTGGTTGAATGAGTGTATGACTTTGGGAGTGAGTGGTTGAATGAGTGTATGTCTTTGGGAGTGAGTGGTTGAATGAGTGTATGTCTTTGGGAGTGAGTGGTTGAATGAGTGTATGACTTTGGGAGTGAGTGGTTGAATGAGTGTATGTCTTTGAGAGTGAGTGGTTGAATGAGTGTATGTCTTTGGGAGTGAGTGGTTGAATGAGTGTATGTCTTTGGGAGTGAGTGGTTGAATGAGTGTATGACTTTGGGAGTGAGTGATATAGATGGAGGAGGAAATTAAAGAAAGTGAGAAAGAATAAGTTGGGGCTGTCTCATCGGCAGTGCTTTTAATTGCAGTGACTAAGTGCTCTCAGACAGCCGTGCTAATGTGATCAGAGAATGGATCGATCCCACTCTGCTGTGCCCTTTGTTTTTGGGAGCACCTGTAAACAAGCTGCAGCTGTATGCCTATGTCTCTGTCTGCCTGCTCTGCTCTCTCTGCTCTGCACTCTGCTCTGCTCTCTGCTCTGCACTCTGCTCTGCTCTCTGCTCTGCACACTGCTCTGCTCTCTGCTCTGCACTCTCTGCTCTCTGCTCTCTACTCTCTGCTCTCTGCTCGGCAGTCTCTGCTCTGCACTCTCTGCTCTGCTGTCTGCTCTGCGGTCTGCTCTGCACTCTCTGCTCTGCTCTCTGCTCTGCACATTGCTCTGCACTCTCTGCTCGGCTCTCTGCTCGGCTCTCTGCTCTGCTCACCTGCTCTCTGCTCTGCTCTACTCTGCCTGCAGACATGGGGACTTTACTTCACTCAGTGTTCCCTTAGTGGCTTGACACCACCACAATAGCTGTGAGAAGTGTGTCCCCATAACATCTTCTCACCCCAGCCGCCGGGTATTCTCCCTCCATCTGCCTGCTGTCTGTCTGTCTCCCTGCCTGTCTCCCTGCCTGCCTGCTGTCTGTCTGTCTGTCTGTCTGTCTGTCTGTCTGCCTCCCTGCCTGCCTGCTGTCGGTCTGTCTGCCTGCCATCTTCCTGCCAGCCTGCTGTCTGTCTGTCTGTCTCTGTCTGTCTGTCTGTCTCCCTGCCTGCCTGCCTGCCTGCCTGTCTGTCTGTCTCCCTGCCTGCCATCTTCCTGCCAGCCTGCTGTCTGTCTGTCTCCCTGCCTGCCTGCCGTCTCCCTGCCTGTCTCCTTGCCTGCCTGCTGTCTCCCTGCCTGCTGCCTGTCTGTCTCCCTGCCTGCTGCCTGTCTGTCTGTCTCCCCGCCTGCCTGCTGTCTGTCTTTCTCCCTGCCTGCCTGCCGTCTCCCTGCCTGCCTGCTGTCTCCCTGCCTGCCGTCTCCCTGCCTGTCTCCCTGCCTGCCTGCTGTCTCCCTGCCTGCCTGCTGTCTGTCTGTCTCCCTGCCTGCCTGCTGTCTCCCTGCCTGCCTGCTGTCTGTCTGTCTCCCTGCCTGCCATCTTCCTGCCTTCCTGCTGTCTGTCTGCATCCCTCCCTGCCTGCTATCTGTCTGTCTCTGTCTGCCTGCCTGCTGTCTGCCTGTCTCTGTCTGCCTGCTGCCTGCTATCTCCTTGTCTGCCGGCTGTCTGTCTGTCTCTGTCTCTCTCTGTCTACCTGCCTTCTGCCTGTCTGCTTGCCTACTGTTTGCCTGTCTGTCTGCCTGCTTACCTACCTGCTTGCGGTCTGCCTACCTTCTTGCTGTCTGTCTGTCTGTCTGTCTGTGTCTGCCTGCCTGCCTGCCTGCCTACCAGCCCTACTGTCTGCCTGCCTGTCTGCCGTCTGTCTTCATGCCTAGCTAGGGAAGTGAAGGTTTTACTCCATGTCTGTCCCCAGTCCCACAACGTTACCCATTCCAATATATAACGTTACCCATTCCAGTATTTTTAACTTCTCTCTGTCTCCCACCTAGGCCTGTTTCTTACTATCCATCACTCTCCCTCTCTGTCCTTCATTCCTGATACTGCTATCCATTCATCACTCCTGGTGCCTGCTAATTGACAATTCCAAATCCTCTCCTTCCCTTTCCCCTCGTTCTCTTTTTTTAATATATACAGTACATTACCTCTCCCTATCCCACCCAAAATCCTGCCCACTTCTATAGCTAACAAGACTGGGAATTGCCAGGGACCTCAGGATACGGTATTATCACGATACTTAGGTGCCAATACGATATGTATTGTGATTCTCATGATTCTATGTATTGTGATTCTCATGATTCTATGTATTATGATTCTCATGATTCTATGTATTGTGATTCTCATGATTCTATGTATTATGATTCTCATGATTCTATGTATTATGATTCTCATGATTCTATGAATTGCGGTTCAATGTTATTACGATTTTATTTTCCAAACATATTGCTCACTATATACTGAGTATACAAAATATGAAGAACACATAGACTGACCAGGTGAATCCAGGTGAAAAGTATGATCCATTATTGATGTCACTCAATCAGTGTAGATGAAGGGGAGGAGACAGGTTAAAGAAGGGTGTTTAAGCCTTGAGACAATTGAGACATGGATTGTCTATGTTTGCCATTCAGAGGGTGAATGGGCAAGACATAAAATGTAAGTGCCTTGAATGGGGTATGGTAGTGGGTGCCAGGCGCACCGGTTTGTGTCAAGAACTGCAAAGCTGCTGGGTTTTTCCACGCTCAACATTTTCCTGTGTTCATCTCTGTTATTATCTATGTACAGTCACTTTAATAACTACCTACATGTACATATTACCTCAATTACCTTGACTAACCGGTACCCCCTGTACATAGTCTCGCTATTCTTATTTTACTGCTGCTCTTTAATTATTTGTTACTTTTATTTCTTATTCTTATTTTTGGGGGGAGTATTTTTTTTTAACTGCATTGTTGGTTAAGGGCGTGTAAGTCAGCATTTCACTGTAAGGTCTACACCTGTTGTATTCGGCGCATGTGACAAATAAAATTAGATTTGATTTGAATGGTCCACCACCCAAAAGACATCCAGCCAACTTGACTGTGGGAAGCATTGGAGTCATCATGGGCCAGCATCCCTGTGGAACGCTTTACACCTTGTAGAGTCCATGCCCCAATGAATTGAGGCTGTTCTGAGGGCAAAAGGGGGTGCAACTCAATATTAAGAAAGTGTTCCTAATGTTTGGTATACTCAGTGAATGTCTGCTGCAGAAGCGACAAGTGAGCATGAGAGAATTTGTTTTTAATCAGTCATGGAAATGGTTCTGAAAACATGTTGGCTCACTATTTAAAAAACAAGATATAAAATGAAAAATAACTGATGTTTAGCGCAGGAACAACCAATTAGCGCAACAGCAATTATATATATTTTTTAACGAATCTGTACTTGGAGTCAAAGTGTCTATAATATTGTCCAAAATAATGTAACTGTAAATGCACTCCCCCATCATCAATAGCTAGCCATTCTCTCAGTTTCTGATTTGATAGATAGAAGCAGAAGCAATCTACTTGGAACAATCCAAATAAAGTGTTAGTCTCCTACCATCCTTCTCTCTCTCTCTCTCTCTCTCTCTCTCTCTCTCTCTCTCTCTCTCTCTCTCTCTCTCTCTCTCTCTCTCTCTCTCTCTCTCTCTCTCTCTCTCTCTCTCTCTCTCTCTCTCTCTCTCTCTCTCTCTCTCTCTCTCTCTCTCTCTTCCTCTCCCTGTCACGCCTTCTCCGCTTTATCTCTCCATCTCTTATTCATACGTCTGTGGCATGAAATGAGCTACATTACAAATGTTTAAACATTGACATGAAAATGGCCCATTTGCTTAATCACAGCATAAATGTCCTTTGTGTAAATTGCATGTAACACAAGAGGAACTGTAATTACCATGATCAAAACCAAAGATAATGCTTCTCTCTTCTCTCTTTATCCCTGCCCTTTTACCCCATTTCCCTCAGCCCTCTCTCCCACTCCATCCCTCTCTCCCAATCCCTTCCTCTGTCCCTCTCTCCCACTCCATCCCTCTCTCCCAATCCCTTCCTCAGCCCTCTCTCCCACTCCATCTCTCTCTCCCAATCCCTTCCTCCGTCCCTCTCTCCCACTCCATCCCTCTCTCCCACTCCATCCCTCTCTCCCACTCCATCCCTCTCTCCCAATCCCTTCCTCCGTCCCTCTCTCCCACTCCATCCCTCTCTCCCAATCCCTTCCTCCGTCCCTCTCTCCCACTCCATCCCTCTCTCCCAATCCCTTCCTCCGTCCCTCTCTCCCACTCCATCCCTCTCTCCCAATCCCTTCCTCCGTCCCTCTCTCCCACTCCATCCCTCTCTCCCACTCCATCCCTCTCTCCCAATCCCTTCCTCTGTCCCTCTCTCTCACTCACTCCCTCCATCCCTCCCTCCCTCTTTCCCACTCCCTCCCTCCATCCCTCTCTCCCAATCCCTCCCTCCATCCCTCTCTCCCACTCCCTCCATCTCTCTCTCCCACTCCCTCCATCTCTCTCTCCCACTCCTTCCATCCCTCTCTCCAACTCTCTCCATCCCTCTCTCCCACTCCCTCAATCTCTCTCTCCCACTCCCTCCATCACACTCTCCCACTCCCTCCCTCCATCTCTCTCTCCCACTCCCTCAATCTCTCTCTCCCACTCCCTCCATTCCGCTCCCCCCTGTCCCTAAGTCTCTGGCTCTCCTAAACCCAGGCGGGCGCGTCGTAAATGGCCTGTGAAATTAATAAGATTAATAGTAATTGCATGTGTCCCTCTCCTTCCCTAAATAATTGAGGTATTTGCATCAGTGCCCAACATTGTGTGTGTGTGCCGGCTCAATCACATGGAAAGGGTTTCAGTTCTATTCTAAAAGTGGGTGTGTGCTGTGTGTGCAGATTTGTGACTGTAGTTTAGTGCTAGGCTTCTGAGGAGTACTCCATGTTCATGGTATAAAACTGACATAACATACTTTTGTATATATAGTGTATGTGGACACCCCTTCAAATTAGTGTATTCGGCTATCAATGTCGGAGGGGCATTGACTAAATACAGTAGAATATAATGCAGTATATACATATGAGATGAGTAAAGCAGTATGTTAACATTATTTAAGTGACGAGTGTTCCATTATTAAAGTGACCAGTGATTCCATGTCTATGTACAGTGAGGGAAAAAAGTATTTGATCCCCTGCTGATTTTGTACGTTGGCCCACTGACAAAGAAATGATCAGTCTATAATTTTAATGGTAGGTTTATTTGAACAGTGAGAGACAGAATAACAACAAAACAAATCCAGAAAAACGCATGTGAAAAATGTTATAAATTGATTTGCATTTTAATGAGGGAAATAAGTACTTGACCCCTCTGCAAAACATGACTTAGTACTTGGTAGCAAAACCCCTGTTGGCAATCACAGAGGTCAGACGTTTCTTGTAGGTGGCCACCAGGTTTGCACACATCTCAGGAGGGATTTTGTCCCACTCCTCTTTGCAGATCTTCTCCAAGTCATTAAGGTTTCGAGGCTGACGTTTGGCAACTCGAACCTTCAGCTCCCTCCACAGATTTTCCATTTGATTAAGGTCTGGAGACTGGCTAGGCCACTCCAGGACCTTAATGTGCTTCTTCTTGAGCCACTCCTTTGTTGCCTTGGCCGTGTGTTTTGAGTCATTGTCATGCTGGAATACCCATCCACGACCCATTTTCAATGCCCTGGCTGAGGGAAGGAGGCTCTCACCCAAGATTTGACGGTACATGGCCCCGTCCATCGTCCCTTTGATGCGGTGAAGTTGTCCTGTCCCCTTAGCAGAAAAACAGCCCCAAAGCATAATGTTTCCACCTCCATGTTTGACGGTGGGGATGGTGTTCTTGGGGTCATAGGCAGCATTCCTCCTCCTCCAAACACGGCGAGTTGAGTTGATGCCAAAGAGCTCCATTTTGGTTTCATCTGACCACAACACTTTCACCCAGTTGTCCTCTGAATCATTCAGATGTTCATTGGCAAACTTCAGACGGGCATGTATATGTGCTTTCTTGAGCATGGGGACCTTGTGGGCGCTGCAGGATTTCAGTCCTTACCAATTGTTTTCTTGGTGACTATGGTCCCAGCTGCCTTGAGATCATTGACAAGATCCTCCCGTGTAGTTCTGGGCTGATTCCTCACCGTTCTCATGATCATTGCAACTCCACAAGGTGAGATCTTGCATGGAGCCCCAGGCCGAGGGAGATTGACAGTTATTTTGTGTTTCTTCCATTTGCGAATAATCGCACCAACTGTTGACACCTTCTCACCAAGCTGCTTGGCGATGGTCTTGTAGCTCATTCCAGCCTTGTGTAGGTCTACAATCTTGTCCCTGACATCCTTGGAGAGCTCTTTGGTCTTGGCCATGGTGGAGAGTTTGGAATCTGATTGATCGATTGCTTCTGTGGACAGGTGTCTTTTATACAGGTAACAAGCTGAGATTAGGAGCACTCCCTTTAAGAGTGTGCTCCTATTCTCAGCTCATTACCTGTATAAAAGACACCTGGGAGCCAGAAATCTTTCTGATTAAGAGGGGGTCAAATACTTATTTCCCTCATTAAAATGCAAATCATTTTATACATGGGTTTTCTGGACTTTTTTGTTATTCTGTCTCTCACTGTTCAAATAAACTTACCATTAAAATTATAGACTGATCATTTCTTTGTCAGTGGGCAAACATACAAAATCAGCAGGGGATCAAATACTTTTTTCCCTCACTGTATATAGGGCAGCAGCCTCTAAGGTGCATGGTTGAGTAACCGGGTGGTAGCTGGCTAGTGATGGCTATTTAACAGTCTGATGGGCTTGAGATAGAAGCTGTTTTTCAGTCTCTCGGTCCCAGCTTTGATGCACCTGTACTGACCTCGCCTTCTGGATGATAGCGGGTTGAACAGGCCGTGGCCTGGGTGGTTGATGTCTTTGATGATCTTTTTGGCCTTCCTGTGACATCGGGTGGTGTAGGTGTCCTGGAGGGCAGGCAGTGTGCCTCTGGTGATGCGTTGGGCAGGCAGTGTGCCCCCTGTGATGCGTTGGGCAGGCAGTGTTCCCCCGGGTCTTAGGGGCCAGGCAGAATTTCTTCAGCCTCCTGAGGTTGAAGAGGCGCTGTTTTGCCTTATTCACCACACTGTCTGTATGGGTGGACCAATTCAGATTTTCAGTGATGTGTACGCTGAGGAACTTGAAGCTTTCCACCTTCTTCACTGCGGTCCCGTTGATGTGCATAGGGGCATGCTCCCTCTGCTGTTTCCTGAAGTCAACGATCAGCTCCTTCGTTTTGTTGACGTTGAGGGAGAGGTTGTTTTCCTAGCACCTCTCCGCCAGGACCCTCACCTCCTCCCTCTAGGCTGTCTCGTCATTTTTGATAATCAGGCCTACTACTGTTGTGTCGTCTGCAAACTTAATGATTGAGTTGGAGGCGTGCATGGCAACGCAGTCATGGGTGAACAGGGAGTACAGTAGAGGGCTGAGAATGCACCCTTGTGGGGCCCCAGTGTTAAGGATCAGCAAAGTGGAGATGTTGTTTCCTACCTTCACCACCTGGGGGCGGCCCATCAGGAAGTCCAGGACCCAATTGCACAGGGTGGGGGTGAGACCCAGGGCCTAGCTTAATGATGAGCTTGGAGGGTACTATGGTGTTGAATGCTGAGCTATAGTCAATGAAGAGCATTCTTACATAGGTATTCCTCTTGTCCAGATGGGATAGGGAAGTGTGCAGTGTTATGGTGATTGCATTGTCTGTGGGCCTATTGGGGCAGTAAGCAAATTGTATTGGGTCAAGGGTGACAGGTAAGGTGGAGGTGAAATGATCCTTGACTAGTCTCTCAAAGCACTTCATGATGACAGAAGTGAGTGCTACGGGGCGATAGTCATTTAGTTAATTTACCTTTGCTTTCTTGGGTGTAGGAACAATGGTGGACATCTTAAAGCAAGTGGGGACAGCAGACTGCGATAGGGAGAGATTGAATATGTCCGTAAGCACTCCACCCAGCTGGTCTGCGCATGTTCTGAGGAAGCGGCTAGGGATGCCATCTGGGCCGGCAGCCTTGCGAGGGTTAACACGCTTAAATGTTTTGCTCACGTCGACCACGGAGAATGAGAGCCCACAGTCCTTGGGAGCGGGCCGTGCCGGTGGCACTGTGTTATCCTAAAAGTGGGCGAAGAAGGTGTTCAGCTTGTCTAGGATCAAGACGTCGGTGTCCGCGACGTGACTGGTTTTCCTTTTGTAATCCGTGATTGTCTGTAGACCCTGCCACATAGTGGAAACATCTAGGAGCAACAACGGCTCAGCCGTGAAGTGGGAGGCCAAACAAGCTCACAGAACAGGACTGCCGAGTGCTGAAGCGCGTAGCACGTAAATAATTATCTGTCCTCGGTTGCAACACTCACTACCGAGTTCCAAACTGCCTCTGGAAGCAACGTCAGCACAACAACTGTTAGTATGGAGCTTCATGAAATGGGTTTTCATGGCCGAGCAGCCTAAGATCACAATGCCGAGCGTCGGCTGGAGTTGTGTAAAGCTCGCCGTCATTGGACTCTGGAGCCGTGGAAATGCGTTCTCTGGAGTGATGAATCACTGTTCACGATCTGGCAGTCTGACGGACAAATCTGGGTTTGGCGGATGCAAGGAGAACGCTACCTGCCCCGAATGCATAGTGCCAACTGTAACGTTTGGTGCAGGAGGGATAATGCATAGTGCCAACTGTAACGTTTGGTGCAGGAGGGATAATGCATAGTGCCAACTGTAACGTTTGGTGCAGGAGGGATAATGCATAGTGCCAACTGTAACGTTTGGTGCAGGAGGGATAATGCATAGTGCCAACTGTAACGTTTGGTGCAGGAGGGATAATGCATAGTGCCAACTGTAACGTTTGGTGCAGGAGGGATAATGGTCTGGGGCTGTTTTTTGGGGTTCGGGCTAGGCACTTTGTTCCAGTGAAGGGAAATCTTAACCCAAACTTAGTGGCTACAGTTGGGAAAAGGCCCTTTCCTGTTTAAGCATGACAATGCCCCCGTGCACAAAGCGAGGTCCATACAGAAATGGTTTGTAAAGATCGTTGTGGAAGAACTTGACTGGCCTGGACAGAGCCCTGACCTCAAACCCATAGAATTCTTTGGGATGAATTGGAACGCTGACTATGAGCCAGGTCTAATCGCCAACTAATGCTCTTGTGGCTGAATGGAAGCAAGGCACTCGCAGCAATGTTCCAACATCTAGTGGAAGCCTTCCAAGAAGAGTGGAGGCTGATATAGTAGCAAAAGGGGACCAACTCCATATTAATGCCCATGATTTTGGAATGAGATGTTCGACGAGCACATACTTTTGGTCATGTAGTGTATTAAATGATTAATCCTAACCCTGTCTTTGTCTCCCTGCAGTCCCTATAGACTCCACCGCAGGCATTAAGATGCTGTACGTGTTTGTTGATATCAAGATGGACAACGCACACTTTCTGGACACGGTCAAGTTCAACTTCCCCCCTGGACACTCTCTGGCACTCGTCAGCACTATCCAGTTTGTGGCTGCACTGCAGGTAGGTGTGTGTGTACGTGCATCTTTGGTGTGTGGGGGACTGTTTGTGTGTCTAACCCTATGTGTACATGTACAGTTTAAGCCTAGCCTACATGCTGCATACATTGAAAAGCTCTGCGCCTGTGTGAGCCAACCCCCTGCCTGCCTCTTGAAGATCAGTTCAAGTTTGTGGGTTTGAAAACCCAGCTGCAGTTATTTTAGACTTGAAAGGAGGAGTGAACTTGTGAAATCTCAGATCATGTATCTGCTGCTCATCTCAAGCCTTTACATAAGCAGTTCTAGATCCACAGTAGAGCTAGCTACCTCCTCCATCTCCTCTCTGCTGCTCTCGTCTCCTCTGTCAGTACATGACCAACACTAGGCCCCTGCTAATGTAACCAGTGTTATTGATACATTCTGACATGCTGATGTGTGTCATGTTTTTGTTGTGTGTTGGGGCGGTTTGGGGGTGTGTGTGTGTGAGTGTGTGTGCCTCTTGCTCACTCGCTCACAGCTCACGGTGTGTGTAGGTAATCCAAAATGGAGTAGGGAGTCATCAGGTCAGCGTCTATATTCCCTGTTTACCTCCAACTAAAAAGAACACATTACTCTCCGCCTCCAAGCATGCTGCTACTTCTTTCTTGCCTAAATTGTTGGCACTCGCTCTCAGCGTCTCACTTTGTGTGAAAAGAGAGGAAGTAGATGTTATTTTATGTCTATCAATGGTTGTTTGTCTCTTCCCCTCCCCCCAGGCAGTGAGTGCAGCTCTGAGGCCAGAGTATGAAGTGGTGGTTCCCCAGTGTCGTCCCCTGTCCCCTGGAGAGATCCTAGGGTGCACCTCCCCCCGCCTCGACCGAAACGTCAACGCCATCATGTGAGTGGCTCAGCCTTTATCATTATAAACCCATCCTATTCCCAGCCTCTGTCATACCTACAGTATATTACACAGTTTCTGTCATACAGTACCTTCCTACCCAACACTTCCCCAGACATTGTTAAACATACCTTCCCCATCCTCGCTCCCCAACTCTCATCTACCTGCTAGTGTTGCCACGATACCAGATTTTTTACTTCAATACCAGGTTTAGTATCATGATACCAAAACGATACTAGATACCAAAACAATACTAGATACCAAAACAATACTAGATACCAAAACGATACTAGAACGATACTAGATACCAAAACGATACTAGAACGATACTAGATACCAAAACGATACTAGATACCAAAACAATACTAGATACAAAAACAATACTAGATACCAAAACGATACTAGAACGATACTAGATACCAAAACGATACTAGATACCAAAATGATACCATGGCAAAAAAAAGAAAGCTAAAGTCACGGAATAACCACTGGGCTTTATTTATTTAAACATGAGCAATATGTTGAACAAATAAAATAACAAATAGAAATATCTTCTATTCTGTGGTAAATTTCTTTCTAAAATACTACACCAGATTAAATAACAGAATAATACCTTCATTGTTCATTATGCAAAACCATATCGGAGACTATAATTGTACAATTACATCTAAACTGTTTTAAAATGTAATTTGATACATATCAGGGATCATTTTCTCATCTTTGGCCATAAAATTGGATCAAATGACATTCATTAGACATATGATTCATGATTCAATACAGCTAAATAATTGAATGTGTTAAATAAATAGTTAAGTTCCAAAACGACATAAAAACACATTGATGTTCATTTGTTAGGCTTCTACAATGCCTTCAGGAAGTGTTCAGACCCCTTGACCTTCTCCACATTTTATGTTACAGCTTTATTCTAAAATGGATCAATTGTTTTTTCCCCTCATCAATCTACAGGCAATAGCCAATAATGACAAAGCAAAACAGGTTTTTAGAAATGTTTGCTAATGTTTATTAAAATAAATAATTTAAAAAAATAATACATTTACATAAGTCTTCAGACCCTTTTACTCATTACTTTGTTGAAGCACCTTTGGCAGCGATTACAGCATCGAGTCTTCTTGGGTATGACGCTACAAGCTTGGCACACCTGTATTTGGGGAGTTTTTCCCATTCTTCTCTGCAGATCCTCTCAAGCTCTGTCTGGTTGGATGGGGAGCGTTCCTGCTCAGCTATTTTCAGGTCTCTCCAGAGATGTTCGATTGGTTTCAAGTCTCGGCTCTGGCTGGGCTACTCTAGGACATTCAGAGACTTGTCCTTGTCCTTAGGGTCGTTGTCCTGTTGGAAGGTGAACCTTCACCCCAGTCTGAGGTCCTGAGCGCTCTGGAGCAGGTTTTCATCAAGGATCTCTCTATACTTTGCTCCGTTCATCTTTCCCTCAATCCTGACTAGTCTCCCAGTCCCTGCCTCTGAAAAACATCTCCACAGCATAATGCTGCCACCACAAAGCTTCACCGTAGGGATGGTGCCAGGTTTCCTCCAGAAGTGACGCTTGGCATTCAGGCCAAAGAGTTCAATGTTGGTTTCATCAGACCAAAGAATCATGGTCAGAGTCCTTTAGGTGCCTTTTGGCAAACTCCAAGCGGGCTGTCATGTGCCTTTTACTGAGGAGTGGCTTCCGTCTGGCTACTCTACCGTGATTGGTGGAGTTCTGCAGAGATAGTTGTCCTTCTGGAAGGTTCTCCCATCTCCACAGATGAACTCTGGACCACCAGGTTTGCACACATCTCAGGAGGGATTTTGTCCCACTCCTCTTTGCAGATCTTCTCCAAGTCATTAAGGTTTCGAGGCTGACGTTTGTCAACTCGAACCTTCAGCTTCCTCCACAGATTTTCTATGGGATTAAGGTCTGGAGACTGGCTAGGCCACTCCAGGACCTTAATGTGCTTCTTCTTGAGCCACTCCTTTGTTGCCTTGGCCGTGTGTTTTGGGTCATTGTCATGCTGGAATACCCATCCACAACCCATTTTCAATGCCCTGGCTGAGGGAAGGACGTTCTCACCCAAGATTTGACAGTACATGGCCCCGTCCATCGTCCCTTTGATGCGGTGAAGTTGTCCTGTCCCCTTAGCAGAAAAACACCCCCAAAGCATAATGTTTCCACCTCCATGTTTGACGGTGGGGATGGTGTTCTTGGGGTCATAGGCAGCATTCCTCCTCCTCCAAACACGGCGAGTTGAGTTGATGCCAAAGAGCTCCATTTTGGTCTCATCTGACCACAACACTTTCGCCCAGTTGTCCTCTGAATCATTCAGATGTTCATTGGCAAACTTCAGACGGGCATGTATATGTGCTTTCTTGAGCATGGGGACCTTGCGGGCGCTGCAGGATTTCAGTCCTTCACGGCGTAGTGTGTTACCAATTGTTTTCTTGGTGACTATGGTCCCAGCTGCCTTGAGATCATTGACAAGATCCTCCCGTGTAGTTCTGGGCTGATTCCTCCCCGTTCTCATGATCATTGCAACCCCACGAGGTGAGATCTTGCATGGAGCCCCAGGCCGAGGGAGATTGACAGTTCTTTTGTGTTTCTTCCATTTGCGAATAATCGCACCAACTGTTGACACCTTCTCACCAAGCTGCTTGGCGATGGTCTTGTAGCCCATTCCAGCCTTGTGTAGGTTTACAATCTTGTCCCTGACATCCTTGGAGAGCTCTTTGGTCTTGGCCATGGTGGAGAGTTTGGAATCTGATTGATTGATTTCTTCTGTGGACAGGTGTCTTTTATACAGGTAACAAACTGAGATTAGGAGCTCATTAAAATGCAAATCATTTTATACATGCGTTTTTCTGGATTTTTTTGTTGTTATTCTGTCTCTCACTGTTCAAATAAACCTACCATTAAAATGATAGACTGATCATTTCTTTGTCAGTGGGCAAACATACAAAATCAGCAGGGGATCAAATACTTTTTTCCCCTCACTGTATTTAGACTACTTTGCATTTGTCTAAGCTTGCTACTAGCAGTATCCACTAGCCAGCCAGCAGCCCTGGGTGGAGCATTGCACCCTGGGAAATGAAATGCACTCTGGGAATAGTCATTTTCTGTGTAAAATCCATTACATTTCTGCTGTGTGTGGAATTGCAATATACAGTGCCTTTGGAAAGTATTCAGACTCCTTGAATTTTTCCACATTTTTGGTACGTTACAGCTTTATTCTAAAATGGATTAAATACAAAAAAATTCTCCGCAATCTACACACAATACCCCATAATGAGAAAGAAAAAACTGATTTTTATACCTTTTTTAGCAAATTTATAAAATAAAAAACACTTAAATATCACATTTACGTAAGTAATCAGACCCTTTGCTATGAGACTTCAAATTTAGCTCAGGTGCATTCTGTTTTCAATGATCATCCTTGAGATGATCATCCTGCATGTCGAAGGATATGTCTTTAGAGCTCCCAGACAGGATTGTGTCGATGCACAGTTTCTAAGAACCTGTTTTGGCTTTGTCATTATGGGGTATTGTGTGTAGATTGATGAGGGGAGAATAAGGCTGTAACTTAACAAAATGGGAAGAATGTCAAATAGTCTGAATACTTTCCGAAGGCCCTGTATGTTTTTGTTGGTGACACTTTGATATCTCGATCATTTGCAGCTGTTTAAATTTGAATTCGATTGAACAGTAAAAGCCCCTCTCGTGGATATAACTTGTCTTTGACAGTATGGAGTACAATACCACAGAGAAGTTTAGAAGAGAGGAACTCTTTTGACACACAGAAAGGTGTCAAATTTTTTTTTTCTCGCAAACGTCCTTTCGGAATTTAAAAGTAATTCTAGAAGTAATCTTCTAGTTTTTCAAAAGTATCTGTAATCTGATTACAATATATTTGCTGGTTACGGAACAGATTACAGTTTAAAAAATGTTGTCATCTGTTACTCCCTAATCCTGCCTACGACCTGCTCATACACGCTAACTAGCTCAGGCGACAGCGAGGAGTGCAGCTCTGCATGTACTTACAGTGAGTACACACAGAAAACGTCCCCAGTGTATTAACATAGACACACAGTCCTATGCATTTCAAGATATAGTGGGTTCCTAATAATACCCATGCTGTACTTATGATCCCCACACACCCTGCCCAGTGTATGGGATTAGAGTGGCCAGATAAAAAGAGGAGAGACAGCCAGTACAGGAAAACAGCCTGGTCCCACAGGAGAGGAAAGCCGTGTGTGTGTGTCAGGGGTGTGTTTGTACTTCGCCCACTAATCTAAAGTGGAGTGTCTTTGATGTGTGTGTAGGGGAGGATGGGGTGAGATGGGAGAAATAATTGATTACCTTGCCTGATAATTAGCTCCCTGAGTGTCTCTCTCTCTCTGGCTCGCCCTCTCTCTCTCTCTCTGGCTCGCCCTCTCTCTCTCTGGCTCGCCCTCTCTCTCTCTCTGGCTCGCCCTCTCTCTGGCTCACCCTCTCTCTCTCTCTGGCTCACCCTCTCTCTCTCTCTCTCTGGCTCACACCCTCTCTCTCTCTCTCTCTGGCTCGCCCTCTCTCTCTCTCTCTGGCTCACCCTCTCTCTCTGGCTCACCTCTCTCTCTCTCTCTGGCTCGCCTCTCTCTCTCTCTCTCTGGCTCGCCTCTCTCTCTCTCTCTGGCTCGCCTCTCTCTCTCTCTCTCTCTGGCTCGCCCTCTCTCTCTCTCTGGCTCTGGCCTCTCTCTCTCTCTCTGGCTCGCCCCTCTCTCTCTCTCTCTGGCTCGCCTCTCTCTCTCTCTCTCTCTCTGGCTCGCCCTCTCTCTCTCTCTCTCTCTCTCTGGCTCTCTCTCTCTCTCTCTCTCTCTCTGGCTCGCCTCTCTCTCTCTCTCTCTCTCTGGCTCGCCTCTCTCTCTCTCTCTCTCTCTCTGGCTCGCCCTCTCTCTCTCTCTCTCTGGCTCGCCCTCTCTCTCTCTCTCTCTGGCTCGCCTCTCTCTCTCTCTCTCTCTGGCTCGCCTCTCTCTCTCTCTCTCTCTGGCTCGCCTCTCTCTCTCTCTCTGGCTCGCTCTCGCTCTCGCTCTCTCTCTGGCTCGCTCTGGCTCGCTCTCTCTCTGGCTCGCCCTCTCTCTCTCTCTCTCTGGCTCGCCCTCTCTCTCTCTCTCTCTCTGGCTCGCCTCTCTCTCTCTCTCTCTGGCTCGCCTCTCTCTCTCTCTCTCTCTGGCTCGCCCTCTCTCTCTCTCTCTCTGGCTCGCCCTCTCTCTCTCTCTCTCTGGCTCGCCCTCTCTCTCTCTCTGGCTTACCGTCTCTCCATCTCTCTCCCTATCTTCCCCTCTCTCTCCCTCTCCCCTTCTCTTCCCTTTCTCTCGCCCTCTCCCTTTCTCTCTCCCCTTCTCACTGGCCCTCTCTCTCTCCCTCCCTCTCCATCTCTTTCTCTCCTCTTGTCAGTGGCTCTGAGGGGCAGCTTACAATCAGCTCATACCTGTGTACAGAACAGTACAGACACTGGAAACGGTAAACTAGCAGGAGGCGTTGAAAATTATAATATTCAGTAATAATGGATAGAAATCAGGGCTGTTGAAGAATCATGGTCCGTTACATTTCACTTCTTTAATTTTAATTTGCATATACTGGTAGATTTGTCATTTATGAATAGTTTGAAATATCTCTCGTCCTCCAATACTGTCTCTCATAAGTCACCTAAATGCGTGTCTCTTATTGTGTTCAACCATTATTTAACCATTATACCACAGTGCATCGGAGGGACTTATTGCTGCGCTATCTGTTATGTAGAAGTTGAAATTACTTTAGTTGAGTGTATGAGTGATGGTATATTAGTCTCTGAGATGCCCTGTCTTTAATACGTTACAGCATCTATATGATTCCAGTAATTAAGAGAAGTATGTTAAAATGGCTGAGCGCTTTAGAACAGAGCAGCAGCTGCTAATATCAGAGGCTCCCAGGTCTAATCCTGACTCCTAGCTCTCCTCTCTCCGACCCTGCTGCTAATGTCTGCAGACATTAAGAGCAGAATCCGAGTGTGTTGATGCATAATGCAGGACATACAGCACAGTGTTCACCATTATTGCACAGCAACACTCAGCTCTCCTACAAAGGACAATGCAATATGAATGATAGGAAAGCAAAGGCCCTCATGAGCAGTATCCTCCTAAAGCAGAGAAACACATACAGGGTGTGATGTTGAAAAGCAGGAGGCTCGTTGTAGCCAGTGTGATTATAGGGACACCTTGGATATTATTGCAAAGCAAAGCGCCCGGCCCTCGGCACAATAGTCATCATTCGTTTTTAATTTGCTCCTCGGCTCCAAATTACCCTGCTTTTTACCCTGCTATACACACACACACACACACACCCATCCCCCAAGGACACAATCTAGTCTCAGTGACTGGGTCTGTGCTTGTTAGTGATGTGTGGGTCAGCTGTTTGTTCACCCATACCCATCCGCAATTGCTAATAAAACATCTGCAACCACCCAACTAAATGTGATAAACTGAACATTTCAGGACTATGCTTTTTTTAAGCCTAATCTATGTTTCTGTTTATAATTGTGGACATTTTGGTAGGCTATTTGTTAGTCTGTAATTAGATACATGCTGCTTCTCTTGGCCTAGAAGACTAAATAAACCCTTGCTCACCAGAAAATGGCATACATCGATAGAATGTATGCTTCAATCTAGTTGACATCGGTCAAATTTTCTCTTTCATCTCTGCTTCTCTCGTGCAGCCAGACTTTTAAGGACTGGGGAGAAAATGCATTAACGCCCAAATTTCCAAATGACATCAGTTTGCCCGGTTTGAAGGGAATTAAATTCTGTGAAAACGACCCAACATGTTTCTGACAAGATTTCAGGTTGGCTTGCATGCGTACGTTTGTGGTTGAAATACAATCATCTTTTATGATGCTGATAAAAATAGTACCTTTACAGATGGTCCCTAATTCATTCTCTCAAGATGCTGTTCCCGAGTCACATTACATTTGGTGTATCATTTTCCTGCAATATCTGCTTAATTCCGCAGGAGTTCATATTATATTAGGCTATGTGAGAGGTTCTAGACCAGGGATGGGCAACTGCCCCCCCCCCAACTTTTGTAGGCCTGCGGATCAAATTATTTGTATTATTTGTTCAGTTGTAAGTTAGAAAAGTATAAAACACAAGGTGCAATTTTGAAATTTGGTTAACATTTGTTTATGTAGTAGTAATCAAGGTCGATTTACCGACTGGGGGGGCCCCCTATTGATTTTGTTAGTCACTCTCATTAAAAACTGCAAACATTTCTCTCCACCTTATGGAAACATTTGTAGAATTGCGGGACATTTGCTGTAAAACTGCAACAACAACAAAAAATAGACCCATGGCAAAATGTGTACAATTTCAGCAAACTTGCTTTGAAACTGCAATATTTTCTTTACGCCCCATGGCAGGGAATTAACTCTAAAATGACTTTTTTTCTTTCCGCTGTTGATTGGGCCCCCAAATGGCTAGGACCAGCTCTGACTGCATATGTGGGTATGGATGTGGGTATACAGATCCACGAGCCACTGAGGCCCCTCATGATGAGTTCAGATTTTTGTTAGGCCCCACCCCCATTAAAGTTATAGACCTACAGTCAGTGTCCACTTTTAGTTACTATTCAATTTAACCCATCTGAACAGTATAGCTCCCTGGATGTGCCGGTCTTGCGTCCAAATTTATGGCGCCTCACAATCAGCACACATAACATATTTCCCAAACATTAGACTACTGTTTTGGCCCTCCATTCTCTTTATTTTCAACTCTCCATTTTATAGCTTTTCTCTTATTGAAATAAACTTTGACATTGTCCTTTTTGCCTCAATGGATCAACGTTAACTTTTTCTGCCCAAGTTCCCAGTGTACAATTAGGCCCTAAAGCGTAGGCTTACGCACTAACGGCAGCTAAAAATAATGAAAGAAAAACCTCAGTGTAGCCTGTAGACTTGAATTGCACAATAATTATGCATTTTTGATGCATTGTTTTCTCTGTATTCAACCCGCCAGCCACCCGCCCTTCATCCACACAATATTTCATGACCCTAAACCCAGATATAACCCTGGGGACTACAGTTATGAGTCAACCCGTGCACCACTAGTGTGTGTGTGTGGGTGTGTGTTATTTTGTGTGTGTGTGTGTGTGTGTATGCGTGCAGGCCTGCCTGCCTGTGTGGAGGTTAGTTGTGGCTCCTGGGTGTCCCTGTGGAAGCTCACCCACAGCCTGTTCCACACACACTTTCCTAAACGCTGGCTAATTAGCTCCTCTAATTGTCTGTCTCCCCCTGGGCCTCTGCGGGCTTGCCACGGTAACAGAGAGGCCTGGACCCCTCACTCAACCAATAGCAGGCCTCCTCCCAGCACAACCCCTGGGATGATAATATGGTGTGTGTGTGTCGTGCTTGCGTGTGCTCCCGTTGAACCCTGCCCCATCACGGGTCCAGGCGGGCCAGCTAATAACACCCCCTGGGTTAACTGAAAAAGCCTGGTAGTGGATAAACAGCATGGGGCCATCACAGGGGTGCTGTGTGGCGGTGTTCCTATACATCAGGAGCCCCTGGTCACACCTTGAAACCCTAAACCCCAGGCATAGGTCCACTGAGACCACTTTGTTCCACCAGGAGGGGGAGAGAGTGTGAGAGAGAAGGGTGAGAGGTGAAGGGAGGTAGTGAGAGAGGAGGAATGGGCAGGGAGAGAGTTGAGGGAGAGATGGGGTGGATTTGTATTGTTGTTTCACAGCAGGTATGCTTGCCAGTAGGGAGTGTATCTGTCTTACTGTGTTGTATCTCTCTCATCCTGTGTCTCTGTGTGTTGTTGTGTTTGTATTTATAGCTACCTGGGAGATGGCAGGTTTCATCTGGAGTCAATCATGATTGCAAACCCAGAGATACATGCCTACAGGTAAATAATAACGCACAAAATAACTTTAACCCTTTACTTTCGTGGGAATCAGCCTATATAGATAGGGCTCAATTGAAATGTTTCTTAGAGAAGAAATATGGAAAGCCTATGCATAACCATCAGAAGGGAACAGTTTGGAGATTATGGGAAAATTATTAGACAAAACAGTTTGTCTAGCACAAGACCAAATCCAAACATTACACTGTTGATTTTATGTGCATTTTACTTTTACTGTACTTTTGGCTGCATTTGTTGATAACGAAATCAGAAATTACTCTGTATACATTCAGTAACATGATGAGAATATTCCTGGTAAATGTTGGGTAGGTGCAACAAAAGACAAAACAATGACAAGGGTTTGAGTGAGAGGTCTAACTGGTGTCTCCAAGTTATCACACACCTTTGCAAAGTGTGCACAGTTCCTACATCATTTCAATGCACTTTTATGACTCAAAGAAGAGTCAACTATAAGGTGCTATGTTGAGGAACTAAAGGAATCCGACTGGAAGTTTTGTTTGGAACACAGCCCTGCATCCCCGCCTTTACATAATTACTGTTGTTGTTTACGCATTCCAAAAACTGTCCATTATAAATTGCATCTGGTCAGGTGGGCATGATGAAAGCGTGTTATATTGCCAACATGGTTAGCAAAGTTGCAAAATACAATCTTACAGTGTTAGGCTTTCACAAGGCAATTCAGAGAAACAGATCATCATTTGGATTTATTAGGATCCCAATTAGCCGACGCCTGTGACGACAGCTAGTCTTATTGGGCTCTGACGCATAACGAAAAAGACATTACAGATAAAAGACTTTACAATTTACTTACGGTACATTTAAAAACATTAACATGTAGTGTGTGTGTGCGTCTATCAGTTCCGCATACATGTCAGTACATACATACAACAAGTAGGTCACGCTGGGAAGTGGGAGACCTTGAGCTCAGACGTAATGTACTACATGTTACTGTACAGCCACTGCGGTCCAATTTAGGCGCTATTTTCAACCCGTATATTGGTACAAGTGTAAAGAGCTAATCAAGCACTGTGTGTACCATTTACAGTACTGTGAAAAAGTATTTGCCCCCTTTATAATTTTCTCTACTTTTGCATATTTTTGATACCGAATGTTATCAGATCTTCAACCAAAACCTAATATTGGATAAAGGGAACCTGAGTGAACAAATAACACAGCAATCACATACTTATTTCATTTATTTGATAAAAGTTATACTTTTGACTCATTTCTACATAGAACATTGTTCCAAGACTCTTGATGATCATCCAGGTGCCTTTTGGCAAACTTGAGTCAACCTTTTGGACAAGATGGGTCCCATTATGTCTGGAGAAAACCAAACACTGTATTCCACAGTAAGAACCTCATACCAACGGTCAAGCATGGTGGTGGTAGTGTGATGGTTTGGGGATGCTTTGCTGCCTCAGGACCTGGACGACTTGCCTTAATAGAAGGAACCATGAATTCTGTTCTGTATCAGAGAATTCTACAGGAGAATGTCAGGACATCCGTCTGTGAGCTGAAGCGCAGCTGGGTCATGCAGCAAGACAATGATACAAAACCCACAATCAAGTCTACATGAAATTGTTACAAAGCACCACATTTGAAGTTTTGGAATGGCCTAGTCAAAGTCCAGACCTAATCCCAATTGAGATGTTGTGGCAGGACTTGAAACGAGCAGTTCCTGCTTAAAAACCCACACATGTCACTGAGTTAAAGCAGTTCTGCATGCAGGAGTGGGCCAGAATTCCTCCACAGCGATGTGAGAGACTGATCAACAACTACAGGAACCATTTGGTTCCAGTCATTTCAGCTAAAGGTGGCACAACCAGTTATTGAGTGTAAGGGGGCAATTACTTTTTCTCACAGGGGAATTGGGTGTGCATAACTTTGTTCATTAAATAAATATTTGTTTGTTATTTGTAAACTCAGGTTCCATTGATCTAATATTAGGTTTTGGTTGAAAATCTGATAACGTTCAATATCAATAATAGAGAAAATCAGAAAGGGGGGCAAATACCTTTTCAAGGCACTGTATATTAATCTACAGTGTACAGCTGTGGATAAGTCTGACATAGATAGCAGAATGTCATTATTGTCAGTAATATACAGGATTAATGTGACATGGTTCACCTTGTTGGAGGTTGTCTTTATGGTGTCAATGCCACTCAGCTGTATTGCTGTGAAACAGTGTTTATATGAGATCTTGTTTGTGAAGTGAAATTGTGTTTGTGTTATCCACGTATGCACTACTGCCCTCCTCTCAGTCTCTTTAATAAACAAGATGATCATCTCAGGATGTGCTGAGCTGAGCTCTCCTGGTAGAGAAAGAAAGATTAGATTCTCTAAAATGCCACTTTTCTCTCAGATAACTGCCTTAATACTTGATGGATTTTCATGATTGGATTTTCTCTTCTTGCCCATCTATCCTCGAGGTAACCTGTTGTGAACAATACACACTAATATGCATGTTTTGTGTGTTTGTGTATGATTGCATATGCCTGTGTTTTTATGTGTTTGTGTGTGTGTGTGTGTGTGTGTGCATACACTTGCACTCGTGTGTGTTTAGGTACGACCCATACAGTAAGATATTCTCCAGGGAGTACTATGACCATGAAGCCATGCGGTCCATCCGGCTCGAGGCCATCGACAAAGCTCGCTCTGCCCAGAGATGGGGCCTGATCCTGGGCACGCTGGGCCGGCAGGGCAACCCTAAGGTCATGGAGGTATGAGCCTGCATATCAGAAATGTCACACTTATCCTGATTCTACCCCTCACACCCTGAGACTTTCACATATACAATCATGTGTAATACATTTTGTGGGGCACAGCTTCTCTCAGTTAAATGCACCTGTGAAGACTATAGAGTGTAAAGCCAAACACACACACCGCTACCTCCATCAGTTGGCATTTGGCTGGCGTGTGTGCGTGTGCCTGGGGTCTTAAACGATCGGTCCTACATGGGGGGGGTTGTTGGATCCCGTTCTAGCCTGCTCTCAAGCCTGCCCCCCCCTCCTCTCAGCACTCTTCCCTTTGTTCTCTCCTCCGTTTGATCTGTCCGCTTTTTGTTTTCCTCTCATGCGTTGTGTTTGGGATTCTTCCTCCACGTCCTCGCCTCATTCTTTTCTCTAATTGGTATGCTGGGAGGAAGAGACAGAGACCGAGAGAGACTCAGAGAAGCATAGTGTTTTCTGTCATCTCTCCTCTCCTCTCCTCTTGCTGTCAGAGGATATTTTAAAACCAAACCCAGGTTTCTCTTGTCATTTCCCTCCTAATTTTCAAACCTGTATGAAAACTTTGCGTCTTATCCACATACAGTAGTCAGACAGAGAGATGAAGGTATTCCAATAGAATGTCTTTCTACTTTCTTACAGAAGTGTCACTAGTTCTACCCCTCATTGGGCCAGTGTTTAGATTAAGTGGTTGAGTTGTGTGATAGGACTTTGTCTGGTCAGGACTGTATAATCTCAGATAACAACCCAGGCTGTCATAGGAAAGGGTGAGAAATAACCCACTAGAGAACAGAGAATCTCAGTGTGGCTGGCTGCAGAGGTTTATCTCTCTCTATACCAACCGCTAGGGAATATTTTTGAAGTTGACGTTCTGAACACGGTCTTAACACTTGGTCCAGTGGGCCCTCTTCAAAGACGTTCACCAACACAGAAGGAAGCCCGGTCCCTGAACTGGCTAAACGCTTTTATCTAGTGATGTTATTGGGTGGTGATGTGTTTAATATGTTGATGTTGTTGGGTGGTGATGTGTTTAATATGTTGATGTTGTTGGGTGGTGATGTGTTTAATATGTTGATGTTGTTGGGTGATGATGTGTTTAATGTGTTGATGTTATTGGGTGTTGATGTGTTTAATATGTTGATATTGGGTGATGATATGTTTAATATGATGATGTTATTGGTTGGTGATGTGTTTAATATGTTGATGTTGTTGGGTGGTGATGTGTTTAATATGTTGATGTTATAGGGTGGTGATGTGTTTAATATGTTGATATTTGGAGGTGATGTGTTTAATATGTTGATGTTATTGGGTGGTGATGTGTTTTAATATGTTGATGTTATAGGGTGGTGATGTGTTTAATATGTTGATGTTATAGGGCGGTGATGTGTTTAATATGTTGATGTTATTGGGTGTTGATGTGTTTAATATGTTGATATTGGGTGATGATATGTTTAATATGATGATGTTATAGGGTGGTGATGTGTTTAATATGTTGATGTTGTTGGGTGGTGATGTGTTTAATATGTTGATGTTATAGGGTGGTGATGTGTTTAATATGTTGATATTTGGAGGTGATGTGTTTAATATGTTGATGTTATAGGGTGGTGATGTGTTTAATATGTTGATGTTATAGGGCGGTGATGTGTTTAATATGTTGATGTTATTGGGTGTTGATGTGTTTAATATGTTGATATTGGGTGATGATATGTTTAATATGATGATGTTATAGGGTGGTGATGTGTTTAATATGTTGATGTTGTTGGGTGGTGATGTGTTTAATATGTTGATGTTATAGGGTGGTGATGTGTTTAATATGTTGATATTTGGAGGTGATGTGTTTAATATGTTGATGTTATTGGGTGGTGATGTGTTTAATATGTTGATGTTATAGGGTGGTGATGTGTTTAATATGTTGATATTTGGAGGTGATGTGTTTAATATGATGATGTTATTGGGTGGTGATGTGTTTAATATGTTGATGTTATAGGGTGGTGATGTGTTTAATATGTTGATATTGGGTGGTGATGTGTTTAATATGTTGATGTTATTGGGTGGTGATGTGTTTAATATGTTGATGTTATTGGGTGTTGATGTGTTTAATATGTTGATGTTATTGGGTGTTGATGTGTTTAATGTGTTGATGTTATTGGGTGGTGATGTGTTTAATATGTTGATGTTATTGGGTGGTGATGTGTTTAATATGTTGATGTTATTGGGTGGTGATGTGTTTAATATGTTGATGTTTTTGGGTGGTGATGAGTTTTATCTAATGATGTTATTGGGTGGTGATTTGTTTCATCTCGTGATGTTATTGGGTGGGGATGTGTTTAATATGTTGATGTTATTGGGTGTTGATGTGTTTAATATGTTGATGTTATTGGGTGTTGATGTGTTTAATATGTTGATGTTATTGGGTGGTGATGTGTTTAATATGTTGATGTTATTGGGTGTTGATGTGTTTAATATGTTGATGTTATTGGGTGATGATATGTTTAATATGATGATGTTATTGGGTGTTGATGTGTTTAATGTGTTGATGTTATTGGGTGGTGATGTGTTTAATGTGTTGATGTTATTGGGTGGTGATGTGTTTAATATTTTGATGTTATTGGGTGGTGATGTGTTTAATATGTTGATGTTATTGGGTGGCGATGTTTTTATATGTTGATGTTTTTGGGTGGTGATGAGTTTTATCTAATGATGTTATTGGGTGGTGATTTGTTTCATCTCGTGATGTTATTGGGTGGGGATGTGTTTAATATGTTGATGTTATTGGGTGTTGATGTGTTTAATATGTTGATGTTATTTGGTGGTGATGTGTTTTATCTAATGTTGTTATTGGGTGGTGATGTGTTTGATATGTTGATGTTGTTGGGTGGTGATGTGCTTAATATGTTGATGTTATTGGGTGGTGATGTGTTTAATATGTTGATGTTATTGGGTGGTGATGTGTTTAATATGTTGATGTTTTTGGGTGGTGATGTGTTTAATATGTTGATGTTATTGGGTGGTGATGTTTCGTATGTTGATGTTATTGGGTGGTATGTGTTTAATATGTTGATGTTATTTGGTGGTGATGTGTTTTATCTAATGTTGTTATTGGGTGGTGATGTATTTTATTTAGTAATGTAATTGGGTGGTGATGTATTTTATCTAGTGATGTTATTGGGTGGTGATGTGTTTGATATGTTGATGTTATAGGGTGGTGATGTGCTTAATATGTTGATGTTATTGGGTGGTGATGTGCTTAATATGTTGATGTTATAGGGTGGTATGGGCTTAATATGTTGATGTTATTGGGTGGTGATGTGTTTAATATGTTGATGTTATAGGGTGGTGATGTGATTAAAATGTTGATGTTATTTGGTGGTGATATGTTTTATCTAGTGATGTTATTGGGTGGCGATGTGTTTAATATGTTGATGTTATAGGGTGGTGATGTGTTTAATATGTTGATGTTATTGGGTGGTGATGTTATTGGGTGGTGAAGTGTTTATTATGTTGATGTTATTGGGTGGTGATGTGTTTAATATAATGTTGTAGGGTGGTGATGTTTAATATGTTGATGTTATTGGGTGGTGATGTGTTTAATATGTTGATGTTATAGGGTGGTGAAGTGTTTATTATGTTGATGTTATTGGGTGGTGATGTGTTTAATATCATTTTGTAGGGTGGTGATGTGTTTAATATGTTGATGTTATTTGGTGTTGATGTGTTTAATATAATTTTGTAGGGTGGTGATGTGTTTAATGTTTTGATGTCGGGTGATGATGTGTTTAATATGTTGTTATTGGGTGGTGATGTATTTTATCTAGTGACGTTATTGGGTGGTGATGTGTTTTATCTAGTGACGTTATTGGGTGGTTATGTGTTTTATCTAGTGATGTTATTGGGTGGTGATGTATTTTATCTAGTGACGTTATTGGGTGGTGATGTGTTTAATTTGTTGATGTTATTGGGTTGTTTTCTCCGGTATCGCTGGGCTCTATCATTGAGAGCTAGCTGGGTTAATTAGCCATATTATTATTATTAGCTGTTTAACTAAGAAACACTAGACTGGGGAGCTCTGAAGGACCTGTGAAGGACCCTCCAGTGGAACTGCAGAATGAGAGGGAGTGTGTGTTGTTTGTGTAGCAGTATAGGCAGGCAACACAGACAGATCTCTTGTGAGTCCAACGCCTGCACAAACACACACACGTGTTCTTCGTGTGGGCTCGACGCTAGTGTGGCCATACTCTCCCTCTCTCCGTCCTCCTACTCTCATCACTCCCTCACTCTTTGGATTTCTCCCTCTCTCTCTCGCCCTCTGTTTCTCTCACTCTGTTTCTCTCTCTGTCTTTCCATCATAGCACCTGGAATCCAAGCTTGAGTCTCTTGGCAAGTCCTTTACTCGAGTGCTGCTGTCTGAGATTTTCCCCAGCAAGCTGGACCTGATGGCAGATGTGGATGCGTGAGTCTACAGCACACACACACAGTGAAAGACAGTGAGAAGGTTTTGAGACTTGTCCTCTTGTCTTTGATACATATCCCTGATATACACAGAGAGACGCCATCTGAAATGCTCTGCACAGTCATTAATGTCTTCAAAAGTTTCTAAAGTGAAACCGCTCGTTCTTCAAGCTCAAGTCGCTTTGATTTCTATGACTGTTTGTCTGGCTGGCAGAAAGAAGAGGGCAAGGAGGAGGTAGTGAGACACTGATGTGCAGAAGGACTCTCTGAGACACACATGCACACATTCTCCACAGTCAACACTCTCAGCAGATTGGCCTCTCACTGTGGAATAATGAGTAGTGCGACGTGTGAGGGAGGAGTGCGTGAAGTAGGGACAGGAGGTCTGAGAGAGATGGTGTGAAAGGAGGGAGAGAGATCAGGGGACGCTGAGGTAGTTGAGGAGGTTGTGTTGAAACGGGAGAGAGTGTGATAAAAGGAGGTGTTTGCTGCTCTTGTTTTTTTGGTGCTGTGATCTCACCACTCTCCAAGGCAGTTACACAAAACAGTCAATTCATAAGCCTGGCACGACTCAAACTGGACAAAATATTCACAGGCGATTCACAGGCACCTATTTAGACAGTTCAGTGGCTGTAATTTAAGAGCTCAGAGTGGGACGCAGAATAACTGCTTTTCAAATGTTATGCAGAGAGCTGCCAGAGTAGGGTCGCTCAGACAGTAGAAAGTGGTGTGACAGGGCTGACTGGCGTCATGGTATCACAGGGTTGATGTAACACGGATGACTCAACAGGGCTCACAGTCATCATCCCTTTTTTATTAATTTTTTACCTTTATTTAACTAGGCAAGTCAGTTAAGAACAAATTCTTATTTTTAATGACGGCCTAGGAACAGTGGGTTAACTGCCTCGTTCAGGGGCAGAACAACAGATTTTTACTTTGTCAGCTCGGGGATTTGATCTTGCAACCTTTCGGTTACTAGTCCAACACTAACCACTAGGCTACCTGCCACCCCAGAAAAGTTGTTTCAGCCCTATGACACCAAAGGGTAGACTGGGGTCACAGTGAGGACGTTACAGGGAAGATGTGACTGGAATGGCGTGACGGCTGACATTACAGGGCTATCTCAGTGCTACAGGGCTCTCAGCAGGACCCCCGATAATGAGAATGGTCCTAAGGTGGCTCTGTAGAGGTGTTGGAGTAATGGCCTGATCAGAAATGCATATTTCAGACAGAAGATGTGGTATATTATTTACCACTTTCTTGCAAGAATACCCCTTTTATACAACTGGCAAATTGGGATGGGCATCTTGTTAAACCATGGGGTATGTTAGCATTGCAAATTAAGGAGGTGTTAAACAATGGAAGTGTAAATGAATTTACTTGCAGAGAACTGTTTACGCAGACCCGATACCTGTATTTTGGCAACAGGGTGTGTGAAAATGCAGGAATCATGACTAGGTCTTTTTTCCCCCTCTACCCCTTTCAGATGTACCAAAAAGCAGGTTAAAAGAAGCAGGCATGATACATTAGTGGGATCTTTATCTGTGTATGAAAGGGCTAAGAGAGACTAAGGGTTTGTTAATTAGGTGAATGAGATTGACTTTTTTAGGTTGGCCCACAGCAGGAGACTAGCCTAGACAGATACTTGAACCACTGAACTAACTCAGTGTTGGTTGTGATTCTCTATTTAGCCTAGCAGTATTTGGAATTCGTTTGGTGGAGAGTATCTACCTCCATTGATTCCTGGATTTGACAAAAACCCAAACACCCTACGGGAGACAAATAGAAATCACAAAAAGTCTTAAAGCCAGACACGTCAAGATGCATCCTTTGAAAGAAAGTTTTGTTTGTGTTCTGAACCCACATTGGGGACAGTGCTTACCTGTGGGCACAGAATCAAAGGCAGCGCAGTCTGGCTGCGGGGAGGAGTGGAGAAAGAGAAGGGAGGGAGAGAGGGAAGGTGTACTAGCCCACACAGTGCAGCGGAGAGGGCCCACCCCCCAGCCCTTCTCTCCCATTAGTGACACACCACACACACTCTGACATACAGAAAAACCATTAGCAAACACTTCAAAGTGTGTAATTAGATTCCAGGCTGATTTTAACCATTGTGCAGATATCTGGCAGACCCACACACACTTACCTCAACTGGATCGCAAATACCCTGCAATGTGTTATGCCATTTTACTGCAAATCATCTGCATTTCCTCTTCACCCATATTCCAATCAACTTTCCTGTTTTAATATTTTTTGTTTTATTTAAGTGACCATTTTCCTGAGATATCGAGAGAAGAGGTTAATTGTTTTTGCCTGTCTTGGTCCAGGCTGCTAGGATAACTGAAGGGCAGCAGCCTTGCAGGTGGAGGGAGGTCTGCCTAAGGGTGCATCCCAAATGGCACCCTATTCCCTATATTGTGCACTTCTTTTGACCAGAGTTGTTTGCTGTAGAGGGAATAGGGTGTCATTTGGGATGCATTCTAACTGTTACTGGGGCTAATGTGCCAGAGAAGCTAATGTAGCAGGACGGGAACAGGGCCTTAGTTCACACTGGGAACACTGGGGAACCCTTTAGGTTCTGTGGTCACCCCAACCCTCACTGCCTCCCAAATGGCACCCTATTCCCTATTTAGTGCACTAATTTTCACAAGGGTCTCTAGGGCTCTGGTCAAAAATAGTGCTCAATATAGGGAAAAAGGTGCCATTTGGGACAAAAGCTCTGTGTGGTACCCTTCCCTCTCTTTCAATTAGGGCTGCTTATCAGGCTGTCCTCCCTCTACCCCAGCTCACTGCAGGGTCCCCCATTCACAGAGTCATCAGGATTCTATTCACTTACTGATGGTCTCCTTCACAGGGCATGACTAGAGGCATCTCTTTCCTGTTTCCCTACACCCAGAGGGCTGCTAGAAAATGGACAGGGGAAATGGGGACACATTCAGAGGCAGTTTCTGTAGTAGATTGTGACTGTGACTGGAGTTAGCTTTACCTCTCCCTGTAGCAACCCCTCTCTCTCTCTGTCTTTCCTCTTCCATCCCCCTCTCCCCCTTTCTCCTTTTCTCTCCCTCACTCTCTCTCTTTCTCCATCTCTCTCAGTCTATGGCCTGTGGTGAGGGTTCTGCGGTGAGTTAGGAAGATCTTAGCTCAGATATTGTCTGTAAATTGAATTGTGTGGCATGCTGGGTTCCTAGCCAGTGTGGCACAACACATGCTCCCAGGCCAATCTGTTAAGAAACCTCTCCTAAAGAGGGAGGTAGGGATTGTCCACTCCTCCTCCCCTCCTCTTCTGTCCTTCGCTTCTCTCTCCTCCACTCCCATCCACTCATTGCTTACCTTAAAGACTCTGGTACTTTGGCTACGAATAAAGTATGTTTTAAACCTCCTGCTTTGGGCTGGATGTGTCTATGTGTAGTTCATACATGCATAATCTATGAGCAGAATTACGGTCTTACCTCAATTATCCATGAAATTCTTAGTTTGATAGCGACTGTTTTCTTGAAGTTGTGTTGTGCCATTTTCCCTACATTTTGCCCAGCGTTATCCAATGAGGTTGCAGGGTGGGCCCAATGGCTCAGTGGACAAGCAGAGAGGGAGGGAGGGAGGGAGAGCAATGGCATGGTGCACAATTCTCTGGACCACGTTTGGCTTGTGAGCACTACTTTCAAAACTACTGGCTAAAAAGTATACAAAAGTACTGGAAAATCTCTTTAAGGACTTTAAGGGTTTTTTGTTTACTTAGCTAGTACTGGGTAACCCCCTCTTTCCTGAGGCTTCCAATAGCGCACACAGATAGACTATCCCCCCATAATAAGTGTACTCTGAGCCCCTGTGTCTTAGAAGGCCGTAGTGCATTACATAGGTAATAGGGTGTCATTTTGGACACACCCTAAGAGTCTGAAAATACCTAAAGGTCATATCAGAACTACAGCTCTGCTCCAATCAGAACTCTGTGTCAGCATTCCAACTTCCTCCTTGGAGACCAATGTTACAGGGGAAACGTCTGACTTATCTGCCTTCCATATTAGACTGGTGAATACTAGTTCATACATTTTCTGGGGAGATATTTTCCTCCCAAAAAGTATTATGATTTGAAAATGCCATGTGTTTTGCCTGAGGGTTTGGAATATTTGAGTTAATCGTGACAGAGATGAGGAGAGCAGGATGGGCTCCAGTGGTTAGGGTGAAGCCCCAATCAATTCTACTGTTCAAGGAAGCAGCTATGATATAAGGCACAGTACTGTTACAAGGAAACAAACAGAGAGAGAGAGAGAGGATGCAGAGATACACTTTTGCAGCAGTTGACGTTAAACTTGTAAAAGTATCCCTGAAGATGTTGCCCGATGCAGTGTTTTAGAGCTAGCATCTTTCTCTCTCCCCACCTTTCTGTACACCTGTGCACAGATTCTGAATTGTATTGAAATCTACCAAGATGTGTGCGCTCTCATTCCTCACCGTGTCCATGTGAATACAGCTGAATCCATAAATGTGTCTGGTGTATTACTGGTGGCTGTCTGTCTTTGGAGATGGGCAGTACAGGGAGGGGCTGTCACCATGGAGATGGAGCTGTGGATAGCATTGATTTGTGAAAGCTAACCTCTTTAACCCTGCTCTCTCTCCTCTCTCCATTCTCCTCCCAGCTGTTTACATCCTTCTCCTCATCCTTCACTCACACAATCACTAAGATAAACACGTCTCACTGCCAATCCCCCCTCTCTCTCACCTTTCTTTTCCATCACCACTCCCTCTCTCTTTCTTTGTCTCTCTCCCTCTAGCAAACTCCCAGCCCCCCTCCCCTCTGTCTGTCTTGCTATGTAGGCTAGCTCCGTGGAGACTGGGCTAGTGCAGCTTTATTCAAGCTCACCTAACTCCCTCTTCTTTCTCCACTCCCTCCATTCTTTCTCTTCCCTCTCGGTTTCCCTGTTTGTGTTCCCCCTCTCCTCTCCACATCTTCTCTCAGCCTGCCTTTCTCCCCCCTGGTATGATGAATGAATGCAGAGTGTGTTTTGTGTTTAGAGTGAATCAGGACAGATCCTCTAACATATGCAGGAGATCAGGTGGAGGCAGAGCTGCCTGCAGCCCAATGCAGCAGCACAGATTCACATCATGCGTCTACCCACCCTGCTATCTGAGATGTGCACTGCCTCTTTAATGCAATCTCTCTCTCTCTCTCTCTCTCTCTCTCTCTCTCTCTCTCTCTCTCTCTCTCTCTCTCTCTCTCTCTCTCCCTGCAGATGGGTCCAGATCGCTTGCCCGCGTCTCTCCATTGATTGGGGCAAAGCCTTCTCCAAACCCCTGCTGTCTCCCTATGAGGTAAACAGGCGTCTTACAACAGCTCGCCACGATCCACACTGTCTGCTGCTGTCATTCACTATCAAAAGAGGACAAGAGCGTGCACGGATACACACACACACAGATACACACACTTCAAATGACTTTTCTCCCTCTGAGCAGGCGGTGTTGTGTAGGAACTCACACCCTGTGATAAATGTGGGAAAATAACCTCATGTACTGATGTCTGGTGTTAACATTACAGGTTCATCAGTGCTGCTTGTCTCAGAGCAGGCAGGTAGCAGTCAGGCTGGTAGGGTTGATGGGGCTGAGGACAGGGCTTGGGAAAGAGGCTGGTAGGCTGCCTGGATGGGGCTGGGGAGAGAGGCAGGCTGGCTGGATGGGGCTGGGGAGAGGCAGGCTGGAGGCAGCTCTGCAGTAGGAGCCCATATGCTCTCTCTCTCAGCTCTGTTTCTCTCTCTCTCTTTCTCTCTCTTGCGTACTCTCTCTCTCTTGCGTGCTCTTGCGTGCTCTCTCTCGCTCTTGCGTGCTCTCTCTCTCTCTTGCGTGCTCTCTCTCTCTCTTGCGTGCTCGCTCTCTCTTGCGTGCTCGCTCTCTCTTGCGTGCTCGCTCTCTCTTGCGTGCTCTCTCTCTTGCGTGCGCTCTCTCTTGCGTGCGCTCTCTCTTGCGTGTTCTCTCTCTCTCTTGCGTGCTCTCTCTCTCTCTTGCGTGCTCTCTCTCTCTCTTGCGTGCTCTTTCTCTCTCGTGCGTGCTCTCTCTCTCTCTCTTACGTGCTCTCTCTCTCTCTTGCGTGCTCTCTCTCTCTCGTGCGTGCTCTCTCGCTCTCGTGCGTGCTCTCTCTCTCTCTCTCTTGCGTGCTCTCTCTCTCTCTTACGTGCTCTCTCTCTCTCTCTTGCGTGCTCTCTCTCTCTCTTGCGTGCTCTCTCTCTCTCTTGCGTGCTCTCTCTCTCGCGTGCTCTCGCGTGCTCTCTCGCGTGCTCTCTCGCGTGCTCTCTCGCTCTCTTGCGTGCTCTCTCGCTCTCTTGCGTGCTCTCTCTCTCTCTCTCTCTTGCGCTTTGGCGCTTTGCTGGCATGGGAAACATATGTTTACATTGCCAAAGCAAGTGAAATGGATAAACAAAAGTGAAATAAACAATAAAATGTGAACAGTAAATATTACACTCACACAAGTTCCTAAAGAATAAAGACATATGTCTATATACAGTGTAAATATGGGTTGGATTTACAATGGTGTTTGTTCTTCACTGGTTGCCCTTTTCTTGTGGCAACAGGTCACACATCTTGCTGTTGTGATGGCACACTGTGGTATTTCACCCAGTAGATATGTGAGTTTATCAAAATGTTTGTTTTCAAATTCTTTTCGGGTCTGTGTAATCTGAGGGAGATATGTGACTCTAATATGGTCATACATTTGGCAGGAGGTTAGGAAGTGCAGCTCAGTTTCCACCTCGTTTTGTGGGCAGTGTGCACATAGCCTGTCTTCTCTTGAGAGCCAGGTCTGCCCTCGTCGGCCTTTCTCAATAGAAAGGCTATGCTCACCGAGTCTGTGCATAGTCAAAGCTTTCCTTAATTTTGGATCAGTCACGGTGGTCAGGTATTCTGCCACTATATACTCTCTGTTTAGGGCCAAATAGCGTTCTAGTTTGCTCCGTTTTTTTGTTAATTCTTTCCAATGTGTAAAGTAATTATTTAATTTTTTTCCTCATGATTTGGTTGGGTCTAATTGTGTTTCTGTCTTGAGGCTGTTTATTTGTTATATATCCATAAAGATTGGAGAAGGGTTATCAACACATCTCTGTTTTGGATAGATAACTCTTCGTGTTGTTGTTTGTTTAGTGTGTCCCAATTTTCCCAGAAGTGATTAGATTCTATGGATTCTTCAATTACATTGAGCTGATTTCTGACGTGCTGTTCCTTCTTTTTCCTTTGTGTATTTCTGTATTGTTTTAGTGATTCACCATAGTGAAGGCGTAGACTCAGGTTTTCTGGGTCTGTGTGTTTTTGGTTGGATAGGATTCTCAATTTCTTTCTTACATTTTTTGCATTCTTCATCAAATCGTTTGTCATTGTTATTATTTTTCTTAGGTTGTCTGCTTGACATTTTTAGATTTGATAGGGAAGCTGAAAAGTCAAATATACTGTTTAGGCTTTCTACTGCCAAGTTTACACCTTCACTATTACAGTGAAATGTTTTGTCCAGAAGTTGTCTAGAAGGGATTGAATTTGTTGTTGCCTAAATGTTTTTCGGTAGGTTTCTACACTACTTCCATCTATAGAATTCCTAATATTGTGCAGTTCCTTTGGTTTTGATGCTTTGCTTTCACACTTTGCATCGGTTATTGACTGGAAGTGTAATACGCTGAAAACAGGTGACTAGTGGAATAACAACAACATTGATGCTTGTTAAAGAAGAGAGGGACAGAGACACCTAATTCACACCTAGACACCTATTCATTGCAAACCTGATCTGACCTATTTACATTCTGGTGGACAGTCATGACACTCTCTTCAGGTAGACTGTGATTTTGCTGTGATCTGAGAGGGGTGTTGTGAACACAGAGACTCTGGGTTGAGGTCAGTAATCTACAGTACTACTGCCAAGGGATGAGCTCTCTCTCTCACTCACTCCCTCACTCACGGACGGACGGACGTGTACACTAGCACCACAGCACAGCAGACCAGTTCCTCATCACACTGCATCCCAGCTGCAGCTTGTTTTTTTAACTAGATAGAGATGGATCTGTTAAGCAAATGTTTATTTGTGTACTCCTGCTGAGGTAGTGCATCCTTTAAGACAGGCATTGATTGCACAGTGATAACAAGCACAGGGGTGTGAATATGAGGTGTATATTAATGTAAGGACTATCAGTCATTATTGTTTAGAATAATAAGTCACATGAAATGAGAAATTAGTCATATGCTTAAAATGTACAGTTTATATAGATATTTGGTTAGGTTCTAAACAGGAAATGTGCCCCTGGTATGATAATTAGCAGGATGATCATCATGGTCATATTTTAAGCTGTGGTCCAATGTCAGTACATTCCATATCTGTGATCATGCACTGTTTACATGTCCAATCCTACGCTGCTGCTATGATATTGACTAATGCTATAGATGGTGTGTGACTGTGATTTGCCCAGTAATAAGATCTCTCACTGATGTCAATTTGTGTTCAGAAGCTTTCTAGTAAAATGTGACTTGGCTTCCCTGACAGACCTTTTTCAAATAGTTTCAATACATATAAATGATTTGTGCCGTCTGCAGTGGTGTGTATGTTTGATAAGTTAATTCACCTCTTGTCATCCCTGCTAATCGACTGTATCTGTGTCTGTGTGCTCTGCTTTCCTCTGTGGCATTCGGAGATGAGGAAGAGAGAGATATGGGAGGAGAGGGAGCAGTGGTTATTTTCAGAGCGTCTCGTTATATTTATAGTCAATAAGACACACTTGCCTCCTGTCAGCAGAGGGATTAGCAGGAGCAGCTAGTTTACACAGAGAGGGGGAAGGGAGGGAGGGAAGAACGAAGAAGAGAAGAAAGAACAATTTGTGATTGATAAGAATCAACTACATTATTGGCTAGGGCTGTGATGATACCAGTATTGCAATATTTGTTCCATGGCAAAAATGAAAACACGAAGCAGACCAAACACTTTGGTCCTTTAAAACCTGCTGTATGTAAAATATTGTGTGCTATAGCTTGGAAAATAAACAAATGTGACTGGATGACAGCATAGTTATGTTTGTTTCCAACATTAGGGCTGTTTTCCTAAAGAAGTTAAATCTGCTTTGTGTTTTGTTTCCTTGCCACGATAATAACGAGTATCGCGATACTGGTATCATCCTGGCTCTAGTATTGACATGGCTTAACATGATAGCAAAGGGGAAATTATTGAAATTGTAGGCAGAACATGTACAATACAAGAGTTGTTTATGTAATTTTTTATCAAATTTAGAACTCTCCCTGACCCGTGTCTTTTGAATAGAGATAATCTTCTGTATTACAAATGCATTCTCTTTATATCGTTATATCTTAATGTTCACTAACTCTGAACATAGCCAGTATGAATCATTAGCTCTAAATCAGTCTCGCACATGGTAAAGCACTGCGTGTTAGTTCCTCTCCAACATTACAGTCCAGTTACTCTACAGTGAGTATGTCCTAAATGGTACCCTATTCCCAATATAGTGCACTATAAAGGCTATTCCCAATATAGTGCACTATAAAGGCTATTCCCAATATAGTGCACTATAAAGGCTATTCCCTATATAGTGTACTATAAAAGCTATTCCCAATATAGTGCACTATAAAGGCTATTCCCAATATAGTGCACTATAAAGGCTATTCCCTATATAGTGCACTATAAAGGATATTCCCTATATAGTGTACTATAAAGGATATTCCCTATATAGTGTACTATAAAGGCTATTCCCTATATAGTGTACTATAAAGGCTATTCCCTATATAGTGTACTATAAAGGCTATTCCCTATATAGTGCACTATAAAGGCTATTCCTTATATAGTGTACTATAAAGGCTATTCCCTATATAGTGTTCTATGAAGGCTATTCCCTATATAGTGCACTAAAAGGCTATTCCCTATATAGTGCACTATAAAGGCTATTCCCTATATAGTGCACTATAAAGGCAATTCCCTGTATAGTGCACTATAAAGGCTATTCCCTGTATAGTGCACTATAAAGGCTATTCCCTGTATAGTGCACTATAAAGGCTATTCCCTGTATAGTGCACTATAAAGGCTATTCCCTGTATAGTGCACTATAAAGGCAATTCCCTGTATAGTGCACTATAAAGGCTATTCCCTGTATAGTGCACTATAAAGGCTATTCCCTGTATAGTGCACTATAAAGGCTATTCCCTGTATAGTGCACTATAAAGGCTATTCCCTATATAGTGCACTATAAAGGGATTAGGGTGCCATTTGGAAAGCAGACACAGTTAGGTAGGTAGAAATAAAGTGACATCCACGCTTGTCATCCACACTCAATATTTTGACACCTGTCTGGCATGTGTGTGAAGTCAGACGTTGTGTCATTGTTTTCTGCATACTGCTGTGCTCCATACAATTCTTCTCTCCTTCACTCTTTCTACTCAACCAACACTAACACATCTGCTTTTTCCATCAGACCACTCCCTACCTCAATGACATACCAATTCCAGTAATTTGTGGAAATGAATAGAAATTCAAATCATGAATTGAAAATAAAACCTTGATTACAACTATAGGCAGCTCAGGAATTAAATTGTTTAATGGAAAAGGACTGAAATGGAACTGGCCCCAGGCCCTGATTATGAGCTATGTACAGTATGATGGGCTGTAGTAAAAGAACAGGACAGGACAAATTAACAGTGCTGGAAGCCCTCTTTCTTGGTTGTGTTGTCCGTGTGTGCAGGTAATCTATGTTTAACCTCTCTGTCTCCTGTCCTCTCTGCTCTGCTCTCCCTCCTCTCCTCTACCAGGCAGCTGTGGCTCTGCAGCAGGTGGGCTGGCAGGAGGTGTACCCCATGGACTTCTACGCCAATCAGAGCCTGGGGCCATGGGCGCCCAACCACCCAGACAACCAACCAGCTCAGCCCGCCCGCAAACAGACACAGGTGAGTAGGGCAGACGTTGAATGACATGGATGGGGAAGGGGGCAGGAGATGAAACCACGTGTGCCCAAAATTCTTGAAGCCTCTCGTGTATGTGTCTGTGTCAGTCACATGGCTTATACGGAAGAGCAGATGGAGAGCAAGCATGTCACCATGGTGACACCCAGCGGTACACTGACAACAGGACACATTTCATGATTTTTAATTTCTTATTTGATTTGTGTTGATTCATCGTTACATAATCTGACACTATGTTATAAATTCTGTACAATGACTTTTAAATGTGAACAGTCAAATATATGCATTTCCTTTGGATTAATATTTCCTTGCTATGAACATTCCTTGTGAGTTTCTTGTCATCTGACCACACATGTTAAACGTATCAGGGGTAAGTAATATCAGGGCTAGGTACTGTCACAGTCCAAAATGTTAACTCTCTCCCACTGTTTCCCTACAGAAGATTGGCTCACAGCCAGCCCCTCTCTCCACTCCCTCACAGCAGTCTAAACAGTGTGGACAGAACCAGTGCGCTCCTTGTGGCTGTCAGGGAGAATGACACATACACCACCACCAGTGCTGGCTGCCAACTAGCTCTTATCATGGCTATCGGTTGGAGCCAGGCCAGCCTAGAGGGGAGGGAGTCTATCTACCACCCACAGGAAGGCTTTCACTCTGAGCCCTTCTCAACACCTCACCTCCCCCAGGAGACAGAGTGCAGCACAGAGAACCAGAGACACTTCACCTCAGATATCCCTCTGTTGTTGTCCTGATGGAATGGACTATACATCTAAGGGTTGTTACCTTTTAGTGTGTATGTGTTGAGCACAGAGAAACTGAGGCAAGGTATGTCTATGTATGAAGAGGGTGAATAAGTGCAGGAATGTGTGTGAGTGGGTGTGCATTCATGTACATTTTTGTGTGAAAGAGAGGGAGGAGAATGATATAATAAGTTGGTGTGTGGGGGTAATAAAGAGAGAGGAATACAGAAGGATGGCCCTGAGTTGGTTGTGTTAATGCCAGGGGATGTGGGTGGCTTTGGTTAAATACAAGCCACTTATCCCTGGAACAGGAGGAAGCTGCCAACCACTTTACACTGTTAACCCACAGACTATATTGAAGAAGAGAATGCATATGGTCAAAAGATGAGACATGCTGTTTTTCACCATTTCAAGCTTTTTTTCTTTCTATTATATTATACAGTACCAGTCAAAAGTTTGGACACATCTACTCATTCAAGGGTTTTTCTTCTGTGTAAGGACTATACAGAAGACAGCCCTATTTGGTAAAATACCAAGTCCATATTATGGCAAGAACAGCTCAAATGAGCAAAGGGAAACGACAGTCCATCATTACTTTGAGGCATGAAGGTCAGTTTCTTCAAGTGCAGTCGCTATAACCATCAAGCGCTATGATAAAACTGGCTCTCATCAGGACCACCACCGGAAAGGAAGACCCAGAGTTACCTCTGCTGCAGAGGATAAGTGCATTAAAGTTACCAGCCTCAGAAATTGCAGCCCAAATAAATGTTTCACAGAGTTCAAGTAACAGACATCTCAACAGCAACTGTTCAGAGGAGACTGTGAATCAGGCCTTCATGGTCAAATTGCTGCAAAGAAACCACTACTAAAGGACACCAATAAAAATAAGAGACTTGTTTGGGCCAAGAAACACAGCAATGGACATTAGACCGGTGGAAATCTGTCCTTTGGTCTGATGAGTCCAAATGTCAGATTTTTGGTTCCAACCGCTGTGTCTTTGTGAGATGCAGAGTAGGAGAACGGATGATCTCCACATGTGTGGTTCAAAATGTAACCCCCTCACCAGGCTCGAGTTTGACTCTCACGATATTAGCTTACGTAGAGTATTTCAACAGCATGGGATGCTAGGTGAGAAGGACATCTCCAATAAGAATTCCTATTGCAAACTATCTAGGGTGATGACAATAGGGTATTAACTTCAGTTGAAATGATTATAGATTTCTGTTATTGTTTCAGGATCTATCCCATGCATTCAATTAAATTAAAACATTCAATGACTCCACCAAGACAACTTAAATAAGGTTCAAATGTGTATTATTACAATTTTTATATCACAACATTAACATTAATAAAACCCAATGAGTGTGCACAACCCATGTCCAAATTATTGAAAGCTTGCTTGATTTACCCGTTGGCGCGCGTTGGAGCTAAAAAAAAAATATGTCGACACACAAAGTCCAGAAGCACCTCACGTTGTGGTTACTCACGAATGTAGATAATTCTCCAGCGAAGCATGACAATTCCTTGCAGGTTTTCTTCACATGGTCCACAGCAACCGACGCTCCATGGGAACATGAACTCGTCGAGCCCTCCGAAGAAATTCTCTCCTGGAGTCTCACGATGCTAGGCTAACTTCCAGGCTGTCAACCTCCACAATGAAACGGTAGCTTCAGTCTTCAGAGTCCCCTCTCAACAAAAATATACAATAACTCTCCTATAAAATAAAATAGGTATTTCCCTTCATATTTTAATAGGTAGCTGTGGCTATACTTTTTGTGTCTTCTCTAAATTATTCCTCTTCACCAACGGTCATAATCTCAGCATCTCTTCTCAACCAACGGTCTAACGTCCCTTTCCCTCTCTCTTTTTTACATCCCAGGCCTCCCGTTAACCAGGTCAACTCTCCCATTGGCCACAACTTAACAAGTGACCTTATTGGTCACAACATGAATTTGAAAGTAAACCAACTTATTCACCTATACTTTAACTAAATATTTCTTCAACATAAAAGCATGAACAATATTACAATTAATAATCAATTTAAATCACCTGTTAAAATATAATACTAATTAATTATACAAATAACTCAATACTTGGTTTTAACCAGGGTATTACACAACCATGAAACATGAAGGAGGTGGTGTGATGGTGCTTTGCTGGTGACACTGTGAGTTATTTAGAATTCAAGGCACACTTAACCAGCATGGCTACCACAGCATTCTGCAGCGATACGCCATCCCATCTGGTTTACGCTTAGTGGGATTATAATTTGTTTTTCAACAGGACAATGACCCAAAACACACCTCCAGGCTGTGTAAGGACTATTTGACCAAGAAGTAGAGTGATGGTGCTGCATCAAATGACCCTGCTTCCACAATCACCCAACCTCAACCAAATTGAGATAGTTTGGGATGAGTTGGACTGCAGAGGGAAGGAAAAGCAGCCAATAAGTTCTCAGCATATGTGGGATCTCCTTCGAGACTGTTGGAAAAGCATTCCTCATGAATCTGGTTGAGAGAATGCCAAGAGTGCAAAGCTGTCATCAAGGCAAAGGGTGGCTACTCAAATATAAAATATATTTTGATTTGTTGAACACTTTTTTGGTAACTACCGTATTCCGTATGTGTTATTTCATAGTTTTGATGTCTTCACTATTATTCTACAATGTAGAAAATAGTAAAAATAAAGAAAAACCCTTGAATGAGTAGGTGTCCAAAACTTTTGACTGGTACTCTATGTACAATAAATACTTTGAATTCAGCCATTCATGTGAACTTCGCCACCCTATTCATTCTTGTCACTACAATGACTCATATTTAAATCTCTGACTAATAATCAACATTAAACTATGCTGAAATTACAGAATGTATGTATTGCATTTGCCAAGTTTATCAATGAAAAAATATATAATAACATGATTTCATTAAAAAAGGAAGAAATGATGGAACTTGCTGCTATATTTAACAACATGTCTACCATGCAGGAGCAATTAGAAGAGTGTGTCAGACAGGAGGTCCTGGTTGGGGCTGTGTACCAGTCAGTCACAACTACCTCTCCACTCATCATTTATTAATGACCGGAGTCTGTCAACGGAACATTCTCAGACTGACTCACTAGAGATGATTGACAGCTGTGTGTGATGTGGCCTAAGCTAGGCTGGTTTCCTGAGTACATCTCTCTCTAGGTGATCTACCACAGTCTCTTTGATGTCACACGTACAGTACCCCTCTGATGTCACAAGGCCCTCCTCTGACAAGACCTGCTGTGGTGCAGCTTCTACTCAGATCAGTCACCGCCGCCTCTGTCAAAACACAGGCAAAGGTGCTAGATACTGCGGGTCCCACCAGATGCCCAGGTACTCGATGTTCTATTCAAATCAAATCAAATGTTATTGGTCACATGCACATATTTAGCGGGTGTAGTGAAATTCTTGGGTAACTTGCTACGTCACTGTATGTAATATCACGTTACGCCATACACCTCAACATTTCCCTGACAAGATTAGCTATTGAGTTATAAAGGTGTTTGTTTGCTGGCTGTTGTCTTTTTGTTTGGAATAGAACCATGGGAAGCAGTGTTCTCTATCCGTTTATGTATTATTGACATTGGGAGGTGGGGATTAGGCAGGAGATTGATTCAACAGCAAAATAATCCTCCCTAATGCTTGTAGGATTTGCGGAGAAAATAGCAAATTTAATTAAGCTGAGTAAACTTTTGTGGATTTATTTTTTATTTTACCCTTATTTTACCAGGTAAGTTGACAGAGAACACATTCTCATTTACAGCAAATACCTGGGGAATAGTTACAGGGGAGAGGGGGGGCAGATTTGGAATTTAACCAGGACACCGGTGAACACCCCTACTCTTACGATAAGTGCCATGGGATCTTTAGTGACCACAGTCAGGACACCCGTTTAACATCCCATCAGCAAAGCTAAACTCAGAATACCCTCTCTAGTGTCTCTCTTAGCTGTTCACTAATTTATTTTTTGGAACCCTACCCACATAGAATCCCTACCTACATCTTTGAAAACATGAACACTATCGCACTGTACCTTAACACAACCCTGCGATGTGTTTATTAAGCACAGGCAGGGAATGTTTTCAAATGGAGACAAAAATGAGGATTCTAAATCAATATCTAAGTAGTACCTCCTCTGTTTCAAACAATTTGCTTGTGTTTCTTGGTTAATGAACTAACCCAAGTATTTGCACCACCTCCGCTCTCAGACTTGCCTTCCACAGAGACTCTGGAGCAATGCACATATATGGCCAAATGCAGAAAAACATGCTATGTGACAAAAGTCAACACATTTGGTCTGAAGTGTATTGTATCAGACATATTGCACTACTTCATTGGAACAGTGCTGTAGTGGGAGGCAGTGGCCACTAGATGGAGTTCTCTGCATAGCCAGTGTGTTATAGCCCCAATCTGAAAGTGCTGCTAAATCACCAGAGTTTATGGGGGATTGATTTATCAGTGTTTTGTATGGCAGTTGAGTGGGTGAGTGTGCTTGGGGGTGTCCTTCCAAGAACCCTGTGTGCTTTTTGTATTCAGTGTGTGTAATTGTTTCCAGATGTGTGGGGAATATGACTCCACTCTCCTTCATCTCCCTTGGCATCCATTCTCCTCTCCCTCTCTCATCAAATGTTTTTGCAATCACGTTTCTTCTGCCAGCAGCTCCCCGTTTCCTGTCCCGAGGGCAGGATTGGCCAGGGTGAGGTTATAGAGGGGTTATGACTGTTTATGACTGCTTATGAGCTTCCTGTGCACATGTGTCACGTGACTAAGTCATTCCCAATGACAACAGGTGTCCTGGATCAGGTCGGGTTTTGACTGCTATCAGTGTGCATTGTGTTGTATGGTCAGCTGGTGTTTATTGTAACGCAGTTACTATTATTGGTCACCCAAAACCATTGGTGATAAAACCATCAGCAGTATTGATATCCTCCCAAAACAATGGGGCGGCAGGGTAGCCTAGGGGTTAGAGTGTTGGACTAGTAACCGAAAGGCTGCAAGTTCAAATCCCCGAGCTGACAAGGTACAAATCTGTCGTTCTGCCCCTGAACAGGCAGTTAACCCACTGTTCCTAGGCCGTCATTGAAAATAAGAATTTGTTCTTAACTGAAAATAAACGCCACCTCTTAAGATGTTAATATATAGCTAATAGTGTATCTTACATAGAACTTTAGTAAAAACCAAAGACGTGTTGCACAAACTGATTGCTTACGTTCAGACTAGTATGGGCTTGTTTTTTTGTCTCTGTGTGTGTGTGTGTGTGTGTCACCTGTTGGGGAAGAGGCAACACTCTACGTGATGTATTCATCTACTCATTTATTTTCATGACAGCGGAGAAGCTGCGTCACAGTAGCCTCCTTCCCCATCTCCAACGACCCCATCAGTCCCTGTCGCCCTCCTGTGTACAGAACATTCACTCAGAGGTCAGAATATAGACTCAGAGGTTACACATCTTTAGAGGGACTGATTTTCATTTTCGCCATCCTCCCTCCACCTCTTTCATTTTGTCATCCTTCTCTTTCCGGTGTTGTTAAAGTTATTTTATTTCCCACAGACATATGAACAGATCTACAAACCTCAGACACACTTTAGCTGTTTTTACAGAAGATCTGAAATAAAATCAAAATGTTTATGACAAGTTGCACAACAACAAAGGGGAGGGAGGATTGTGCAACTTTGTTTTTGTGCTTTTTTCCCCCAAAGTGACTTTGAGGCTATGTGTGTGGACTGCAGACGATGTCCACATGTGACTGGGCCAGCCAGGGCTGGAGGAGAGCAGGCGTGGCCGGAGACTATAAAAGAGCCAGGCTCCTGTCTTGTCTAGAGGGTAACGGTCAGCCCAAGGTCTCTCTGTCCCTCCACACCTTCTGGAATATTCCATTTAGAATATTATATCACTACAAAGAAGAGGACCTGGTTCTTTTGACAGGTGAATTTTGAAGATGTGGTTGTTCATTATGTGGGTGAGACTGTGTGGTTAAGGGTAGTAATTATGTAGTATGCTGTGGAGCTCATCTCTTTGTGCTGCATTGGTATGTTAACATGGCATTTGTGGCAGCATTGTCAATGTTGTATCTCATCTATTGTGGAAATAATATGATTGTAAGCATACTCAGTCTAAATGTAAGAGAATAGATTAAATAAATAGATTGCCACTGTATGATGTGTAATACTATCCCTTATTGTCTACTTTTCCCAATGTTATATGACACAACTGTGCCCAAAATGCTTGAAGCCTCATGTGTGTGGTGATATCTCTATATCTCTGAGGCCCTGGGGCAGGGCTGGCAGGGCTGGCAAGGCCTTGGCAGAACCAATCTACTGTATCCTGCTGCCACATCTGGCCCTCTGGCTGCAGACCTAAAGACTGAGAATGCAGTCTGCGTCCCAAATCACAACCGATTCCCTATGTAGTGCACTATGTGGGGATTAGGGTGCCAATTGAGACGGAACTAGAGACCACAGGCTGGGGACAGGGAGCTTTGAGCTGGGAGAAGGGGTTGGGAGGCTGAGGGCTGGGTGAGGCCTTTGGCACATTGGCAGGAAAACAAACAGCTGAATGTGGGCATTCCTGAGGGGAGGACGGAAGAATGGAATAGACTGGAGATCAGTGGTAAGATATGTCACATGACACTGATCAACGAGAAATCAAGGAATAATACAATGTAGAAGTACCATCTAGGCCTAACTTCTTCCTTTCAGTTCCAAATAATTAGTGCACATGTATCATCAGCATACAGCCAGATTGTGCTGGAAGTTAACTAAGGGGAAGTTTATTGTCATAATTGTTAATGATTACTCAGTGTTTTCAGCTCCACCGGGATCTGTAAGTGTTAATGTGAGATAAAGCTCATGTCTGTGTGGATGTGGGCAGAATGTGTGTGGGCATGGACAGAATAGATAGGAATGCGAAGGAAGGTTGTTAGGAGGTTGTATAAAAGGCTTTGATGGAGAAAGATTAAGTGTTGTAAAGATATGAGTAATTCTGTGTGGGAGGTCAGCCTGTCTCTTATCAGCCTGCCAAATGCCACCCCAGCACAATGCTGCCATGGATTATCTCTGTAACTAGTGCTTTTAAATACCTGTATAACCTGCTTCATTGTCAGTGTTCTTCTTTCATAGTTTCTCTTTAATTCAATCATTTCCTCACACTCTTTCACATGTAATCTCCTCAGTGACACTTTAGGGCATTATTGAAGTGCTGACTTGACATAATGTTAACTGGTACAGTGCCGTAGTAATAATAATCATTGGAGAATGATTTTCCCAGCATTTACGCACACACACACACTCAACCCCTATGTGAAGTCTGAAGAGTCCACACACAGAATCCCTAGTAGACATTACTATTAGTGCCATGTGGTTGTCGTGCCCCTCAGTCTGATGAAAGGTCAGCCTGTCTCAAGACTGGAAAGAAGATACTACTGGCATTCACTTTGTTACAGCTGCATCCCAAATGGCACCATATTCCCTAAATAGTGCACTACTTTTGACCAGGGACAGGGCCCATTGAGGGCCATTTGGGACGCACCCACAGTGTCCTAAGTTGTAATGATTGGTAGGTATTATACAGCTTAATGAAGGTACACTACATGACCAAAAGTATGTGGACACCTGCACGTTGAACATCTCATTCCAAAATCATGGGCATTAATATGGAGTTGGTCTCTCCTTTGCTGCTATAACAGCCTCTACTATTCTGGGAAGGCTTTGCACTAGATGTTGGAACATTGCTGCAGAGACTTTCTTCCATTCAGCCACGAGCATTAGTGAGGTCGGGCACTGATGTTTGTCGATTAGGCCTGGCTCGCAGTCGGCATTCCAATTTATCACAAAGTTGTTCAATGGGGTTGAGGTCAGCGCTCTGTGCAGGCCAGTCAAGTTCTTCCAATTTCTGTATGGACCTCGCTTTGTGCATGGGGCATTGTCATGCTGAAACAGGAAAGGGCCTTCCACAAACTGTTGCCACAAAGTTGGAAGCACAGAATTGTATAAAATGTCATTATATGCTGTAGATTTCCCTTCATTGGAACTAAGGGGCCTGGCCCTTACCATGAAAAACAGCTCCAGACCATTATTTCTCCTAAGCCAAACTTTAAAGTTGGCACTGTGCATTGGGGAAGGTAGCGTTCTCGTCGGACTGTCAGATGGTGAAGTGTGATTCATCACTCCAGAGAACGCATTTCCACTGCTCCAGAGTCCAAAGGCGGTGAGCTTTTCACCACTCTAGCCGACGCTTGGCATTGCGCATGGTGAGCTTAGGCTTGTATGCGGCTGCTTGGCCATAGAAACCCATTTCATGGATGTCCCCACGAGGCAGTTTGGCAGTTTGGAACTCGGTAGTGAGTGTTGCAACCGAGGACAGACTATTTTTACGCACACTATGCGCTTCACCACTCTAAGGTCCCGTTCTGTGAGCTTGTGTCACCCACCACTTCACGGCTGAGCCGTTGTTGCTCCTAGATGTTTCCACTTCACAATAACAGCACTTACAGTTGACCGGGGCAGCTCCAGCAGGGCAGAAATTTGACGAACTGAGTTGTTGGAAAGGTGCCATCCTATGACGATGCCACGTTGAAAGTCACTGAGCTCTTCAGTAAGGCCATTCTACTGTCTAGGGAGATTGCATGGCTGTGTGCTCAATTTTATACACCTGTACGCAAGCGGTGTGACTGAAATAGCCGATTCCACAAATTTGAAGGGGTGTCCACATCCTTTTGTGTATATATAGTGTATGTGTAGAACAAATTGGTACTCATCAAACCTCTGGTTCCCGTCTGTCTGTTCCACCACCAGTCTGAGCCTTCCTCTCTGAACAGTAAGAGTTTATGTGCTGTCAGAGTGGCGCATCAGCATGTAGCCTCTTACAGTACAGGGAGTAGGGCCACTCTCACTGATGAGGAATGCACTCAGCTTTGGGAGGACATTCAAACCACATCTACAGGTGTATGTAATGCGGATCCTATCAAGAGCCCTATGTATCAAGCATCTCAGAGTAGAAGTGCTGATTTAAGATCAGTTTTGCCTATTAGATCACACTGAATAAGGGGGGACTTGATCCTAGATCACCACTCCTACTCCGAAACGCTTTATATACAGGTAACTGCCAAAATAAAGGAAACACCAATATAAAGTGTCTTAATAGGGTGTTTGGTCACCACGAGCCAGAACAGCCTCAATTCACCTTGGAATAGATTCAACAAGTGTCTGGAACTATATTGGAGGGATGTGACACCATTCATCCAAGAGAAATCCCATAATTTGGTGTTTTGTTGATGGTGGTGGAAAACGCTGTCTCAGGCGCCACTCTAGAATCTCTTATACGTGTTCAATTGGGTTGAGATCTGGTGACTGAAACGACCATGACATATGGTTTACATCGTTTTCATGGTCTTCAAACCATTCAGTGACCACTCATGCCTGTGGATGGGGGCATTGCCATCCTATGGGGGAATACACCTTGCATCACTCATTTTCTCAAGTGTTTCTGTTATTTTAGCAGTTACCTGTATATGATGTTACTCCAAGAAGTCAACAGGAGTAAAAAAAGAGACAAAGACAAAATGCATGTTCATCATTTTAGAAAATGCTAATTGAATACATACATAACATTTATTTATATTAAACTGTGTTGCTTTTAGGTATAAAAAAAGGCGGGAAATAGAAGAACAGAGAGAGCCACCTGTACAGCAGAAAAGTGATAAAGAAAGAAGTCAGAAAATGATCTACAGACAACAACAAAAAAGCATACTTCAATACGCTCATGATGAACTGAATAGCTCTTGAAGTGATCTGTATTCTACAGAACTGCTCTGTCTGTTCCTACCGGGGCTTATATGGGCTGGTGAAAAATAAATGACATGTTTGAGTTCAGTGCATTCCCTGTGCTTCACACTGTCTTTCATCTTTAGCCTATAGGTCTGTACCTAACCCAGGGCGGTGCTCTGATGATATATTCTCACTAACTACAGGAATCTTCTTCTTATCAGCTCATAGGACCTATCTCATCTCCACTCAAGGATATGTGTTTAATATGTATTTGTGACGGATCCTTGAATGATTAACAGTAATATCTCAAGAGGCTTGAAACATCAGCATGCAGATAACACCACCATCATCATGCACAAGTCATCAAGTTCACGTTGTTCTCTTTCACAGGCCTAGGGGATCAATGTCCTGTATTATGCTACTGCAAATGGGCTGGGCTCTTTCTGCACTGTCTAACTGCTGAAATGTCTGGCTTGTCCTGAACAGAGCTATCTATTTGTCTAAATGTATATCTCTACATTTCTTGGTTGCTCCATTAGCAAATCACAGTATTCTAACCAGACTTGTTACGCTAGTCAGTCCTTGCACCAAAGTGCTGGTAACACACACTGTGTCCTTATCACAACCTCGTAATCTCAAAGAATATAGCCATAAGGGCAAAGTTCACTGCAGGTGTTTAGACGTCTCCAGTCTCTCTCTGAGGAACTCGTCACACAGCCTTCCTTACACACCCCAGTCAATGTGATGCAGGTCTGTCCCCTAGCGACCATGGCTGTAGACTGTTACCAGTGGTGCTGTTTCTACAGTAACAATCTAATGCCACGGTCACCATGGAAACAGCGGGAGAACGGGATTTGCTGTGGAACACATGGTGAATGAGGATTGGCTTGTTGGTGTGTGGAGGGAGCTCACAGACTGTAGAATAGGGCTTTGCAGTAGAACCTTCACACTGTATCTTCCTACACATGTTAGCTCTCTGTCTTTGACACTCAATCCACAAAGGATACACATTCAGACATCTGAATGGGCCGGGACGGGAGGGGGTGGGGTGGACGGGGTAGATATTTGCCAGACATCAGTGGCCATGACTGTAGACTGTTACTGTAGTTTCACTGAGTTTTAAGCAGTAAGCAGTCTAGAGCCAAGGTATTGATGCACTGACTGTAATAGTAGTCACATTGCATTTCTACATCTGAAATATCACAATGTATAGGAATAAAAACAAACGCATGCAACATTATTACCAATTACATGCATGTTGATACTTTTGATAGTTTAGAAATAAGCTTGAAGACATTCTTAAAAAGCTATGCTGTGGGGGGATGAGTGGGGGAATATTTTGACAAGACCTATTGTAGGCATCAGATTACAAGCACCAGGTGACATTCTTCTTTTGTGCAGTTGAATTAATACACAGGTTGATGCATATCAGTTTTATACTTCATAGAGATGAGGGATGGTAGTGGTCCATTCTACATCATTAGTCATACACAGTCAGATCGTATGAGACGAGTCAGAGCTGTGACCGGGGGCTGATGGGCCACTGTAGCCTAGGGATCAACATTAGCTATAGTCCATGATGACAGACATGGCCTGCGTCCCAGGTGGGACCATATTTCTTACATACTGTAGTGCGCTACTTTCAAAAGTAGTGCACTATATAGGTAAAAGGGTGCCGTTTGGTATGCAGACATGGACCATTTGGCCCGGAGTGTTTAGAGTATTGATTGCCATGCAACTAGAGTGACTCAGTCAGCTGAAGGATATAGATGGATGGTGGGACAAAGGGGGGATTCGGTGGGGTTCTGCAAGCTTTCTATTTAGCAACACTGTCATACTGTCGTCAACTCAACAACCGAGATGTGTAAGTGCACTGTCTCTGGACACTTAGGCCCATAGGCTGTGATACAGCTTCAAGAGTTTTAGTGGTGCTGAGTTGTCTTGTCCAACTCTGGCCAGAGCTCCTGTTTTGTCTGACGCCTCTGGCCAGAGCTCCTGTTCTGTCTGACGCCTCTGGCCAGAGCTCCTGTTCTGTCTGACCTAGAGAATGTGTTATGTGACAGAATAGTACTGAACCACTAATGACCAAGATGCCCACATTCTCTTAGATTACCTTTTTAGACTCAATTGTTTGAAAGTTCATTGGTATTTATTGTATTCGTTTTTTACTGAATTTGCAATAAAGGTTTGTGTAAGCAGATACGAGATGAATAAACTCAAAGCTATAACCTTACATTTCCCACACCATAAATGAACAAAAGTCTGACTTTTCGGCGACTTTAGAGATATGTTGTGTCGCTGTCCAAGGTGCTGATTTATGCCTACTCGAGTATGTAATTAAGTTTCTCCCAGTGTCAGTCGCACTGGGAGAATATCAATTGCATACTCCTCGCCTCCTTTTCAAAACCCATTGTATGAGAAAGCCATGGATCCCGCCCCTCTGACATTTTCCTCCAATGGGTTTTGAGAAGAGGGCGAGGAGTCTACAATTGAGATTCTCCCATTGATAGAGAAACACTGGCCAAGTTTTTGTTACGAGAACCGTAAACACCTCCATAAATTATCAACTGTAAGTACCTTCATTAATGCTCACCTTCTTTTCGATAGCTTTGCACGTTTGTTCCTAATTGGGCATATTGACAGTCACCGCTGGCCAAATCGATTTTCTAATCAAAAGCTAAGACTCAACGATCAGACGGAAGTGATACATGGCCAAATAAGAACAGGAACAGTAGGACACCAGCATGCGTCTGTTGTCTAAGAGTCTGAGTCTAATTGTTATTTTTCAAGAATTAAGTAGCCTGCTTATTGTCTTATTAGCCTATATTTCCTATATCAATATTCAGGAGTCAGGTACAAGGTTTATCACCTCTTGTTTCAAGACACTGTGGTAAGTGAGTACCGGTCTTTCAGCACCACGTACAAATGGTTCACTCTAGTAGGTTACCTCAGTCCGATTAGCCTATTTTTTTGGTTTCCTTACAAGGCAGACTCGTTTCTTTTCTCTGGAAGACATTGAATGACATTGAACGTTTTACTAGCAAGAGGCTAGGTAACTAATTTCAGCACCATGGACAGCTACGATCAAATTGCATTTTCGGTGGCGCAGAGACAGGGACTTTGTTCTTCTGAGTAGTCTACAATGTGATATCATTCGTACCCTGTGTGGATAGAATCCAGCAACGAGGAGAAGACTATAATCATCAGAGAGAATAGTTTTCGACCCAAAGTCATTCCGTGTAGTTCTACAGGAGTTACAGTACCTCCTCAAAGAGATTTCAAAGGACACCCCAGGCGCTGGCGCTCCCTCTCACCCCCCTCCCTCGTCTTCCGCGCTCTGCTCAAGCTGAGCAAGGTGAGTTGAGCTCGCACTCCTGTTGATGAACCTATTCACGCCTCGTGCTGTCTCTTTAAAGTCTTCTGATGGGTGATTGGAAGTTGTCTCGGTGTATGCAGGAATGACGCAGAATTGACTTCACCCGAGAATGCGTCACGATGCCATTTCAACATGAAAAATAGCTGGCGAAGAGATGAAGAAGACGGGTATAATGACATAGGATGATGCACTCAGGGATATTCTGATGTGATTCTATCGTGTTGATATGTAAAATAGCCTAGTAGTCTACATCTACTGTATTGGCTGCAGGTTTCCATGATTGGCCTGTTGATCAATAGCAATTTTGATAGAAATATTCATTATCCTGTTTAGCCTACTTTACCTTTTTAACAAGACCGAAGTGGTAGCCTACTCTGAATATTGGGAATGGATGGCAGAGTTTCAAACTGATAGCCTAAACTCGGTGGTACCCAAATATAAAAAACGCATCAACTGGTGTTTGATTTGCTATCTCCGGTTGGTCTGGGATGCTGGCTGGCTGGTTAACAGTCAGCGTACACGCAGGACATTCGCCTCTTTTTATCAACTGTCACTGCACATGTGTGCCAAAGTGACTCACATTGCAGTAACGTTGATTTTCTCTATATCTACCGTAATTTTACGACAACGCTCTGATGAAGAAATAAAGTAATTTTTGCTTGCAAATTACAGTATTCTTGATTTAAACATGCGTGAATTATTTAATTTTTGTTGTTGTTTAACACGTGGTTGACAAACGTTTAACTGTGGCAGTAAATATAAAATATTATGCAAACAATAAATACTGAAAATAATAAACAACTTACCCATCTTGTGTAGAAACCGATCCCATTCTACTGAAAACGATGTTTCTCTTTATGATCGTAGCTTACCATTTGAAATGAAAGTGCATTAGATAAAAAACATAGGTATGGCATCATAATTATGAATATCAGAAGATCAGATAATAATAATCGGTGACAGCTTCTCTGTTTTATCCACATACATTGCCCCTTCACATCATGGGTAGCCTACCCGTGAAATTCAGTGGGCTCTCCCAGCGTTCTGTTTTTATAGACAAGCCATAGTACTAGTGATGGGGATGGGAGGGGGCACTCATTCATCGAAAAGCATCACCTACATGGATTATGCATGTGGACTCCTACGTCACTGAGGAAATGTAGTCAACAGGAGGATGCTTTAGGGTTCCGTTAGGGGAAGAGGAGGGAGAGAAAGAGGGATGAAGGGGGTGTAGTAAGGACCTTCATTTACACTTTTTGAAAGGCAGTGATGAACACCATGAGGCAAAGGCGAAATTGTGGTGTAGATATTGGGGGAGACAATACAGAGTATAAGTGGAAAGAGGATGAGCTGGCCAACAGTGGTCTACTCGCATGACCAATGTTTTTTTTTACCGTTATACACCCACACCAGTGGCAACCTGTCATGTTTTGAGTCCCGCATTTCTGGCAAAAGAATAATAAATCATGTTTTTTTTTGGGGGCGGAGGCTTGTCTGTTTTGCATGTTATTTTTCCATTAATACGTGTCACATATCAGTTTGCAAACAATGTAAAAATAATATGAGCCGAGTACAACAATGTGAGTCCAAAAATGTATTGTATGCTGTTTTATAAATTATGTAATTTGCCAGGTAGATATGTACAGTGTAGTAAGATGTTGGTTGCCCATGTGCCTCACCCTAATAATTTGGTCTATTTACCCCTCTTAATTTTGCCTACTGTTCTTTCTGTACTACTGTAGCCTACAACCTGTTTTAGAGAAATGTAATCATCACATATTGTAAGAGCTTTCATTGTCTGCTGATATGCCCCCTTTATTTAACCTATGGTTCTAACTTGGTGTACAGGGATAGCACTAAGAACGGCCCATGTTCTGAATTGTTCTGTCGCTGTACATTTCAAAAGTGCTAAACAAACAGTTATATTGTCCGTCCAAGCTCGGGCATTGTCTAAATCGAAATTACGGATTGCCTCTTATCCGCTTGTTGTCCCCTGATGTCGTAGTTTGCACATCTCAATGGTCATTAGAAACCATATGTCACGACTTCCGCCGAAGTCGGTTCCTCTCCCTGTTCGGGCGGCGTTCAGCGGTCGACGTCACCGGTCTACTAGCCATCGCCGATCCACTTTTAATTTTCCATTTGTTTTGTCTGGTTTTCACACACACCTGGTTTTAATTTTTACTCATTACTGTTGGGTATTTAACCCTCTGGTTCCCCCATGTCTGTGTGGGGAATTGTTTGCTGTATGTCGGTTGTGCCGGGTTGTATGTTTCCACCCGTGCCTTTTTGTATAACCGTATTTGTGCGGTTTATTGTTACTGTTTGCTGTCTTGCTTGTTTTGGGCATTTGTTCTTTGAACTCGGTTGCGTTTCAGTATTTTGCCTGGTAAAGGGCTTAGTCTACTCATCTCTGCTCTCCTGCGCCTGAATTCCTCACACCAGCTACACCCAAAGCTTGACACAATATTTGTTTAAGCACGTCAGCCATATTAGCTATATATTTTTAAAAGGCAGTAAACGAGGCTGAATGAACTGTCTCGCTGCCAGACAAGGCTCTGCTGATAGCCAGGTGTAGCAGTGGTAAGGTGTTGGGACTGCTGTTGGGACAGCTTTATGTAGGCCCTAACAGTTTGTGGGCACCGTTTGTGACCGTTAGAGTGCAATTTATGTGTTGTCTAGTGTTGTGTTGTGTAGTAGCTTTGCTGGCATGCATTCCCAAATGGATGAATTAGATATTTGGCTAATGAAGTGAAATAACGTCAACACATACTGGAGGAGGTACTGGCTAGCTACAAGTGGCTAGCTTAGCTAACGACCTAGCTACATTAGTCGCGGTGCACATGACCAGAATGACACGTCGATGAACAACCAAAGGCACCTCCCATTTCTGCTCGACATCTATTCCTCCCATTTCTGCTCGACATGTCCCACCATCTCCCGTGGCATTTTCGCCTATGCTATGAGGTAGTGTTGTTGTTTTGTCAGCAAGCCATAATTAATTAGACACAATCCGGTGATATTTAGGAAGTCATCATGTTTAATTTACAGTTCAAATATCTAACCACAAGCATCAATGCTGTGTTATTGTAACGACAACTGAACATAACATTAATAAGTGGGAGTGTCTGTGTGAAGAATTAACAATAAACAGTGTGAACATTGTTTTCTAGGTTATTTTAAATTAACATAAACCAACCCTCATTGGATTCCCATTGAACGTTTTTTAATCCAGGCTATTCAACTGTCATAGGTCCTACATGTACCCCTGATGGGTAAGGTGACTATAACCTGAGCCGCAGATCTAACTAGCACCATCCTCTCCAATCACCAGACACTCACTAGAGGGATAAAACATCTCCTATTCTCATCACAGCTCTCAGAAACCATGGATGCATCCCAAATGGCACCCTATTTCCTATATAGCGTACACTTTTGATCAGGACTCATAGGGCTCTGTTCAAATGTAGTGAACTGTGTAGGGAATAGGTTGCTATTTAGCACACATCCCTGTTCTCCTCTGTAGATCACAGCTCAGAGAAATAATGGATTACTCAGAAGAGATATCCCCCATGTGGGATCCTTGATAATCCCTCTGGCTTTTACCTACTTGTTATGAGGAGGCTGTATTGGTTAACTGAGGCTGTATTTGCAACTGACCAAATCAAGTTCAGTCATAATCTTAAATTAGATATTTACTTTAAGATATTTCTTCTGGCTTCATTCATTGAAGTACTGTATTCCAAACATTGGCAAAAATGTTTAAGAAATGCAATTTACCCACAGACCAGCCCTCGGAAATTCACAAAGGGCACATATAAAACGCAAACACACAGATTTACAATTCAAATAGTTCTGCATACTGTCTACCCTCCCCTACGTATGTATTTGGACAGTGAAGCTTAAATTGTAAGTTTGTCTCTATACTCCAGCATTTTGAATTTGAGATCTTGTCAGAAACTGTATTTTGTAAAGAATCTTGTCATTACTTGTACATGTGATTTTTGACACGTATTGTTCTTGTTATTCATTTATTCATAATGCTGTCAACCAGACTACCAAGTTTGCATTGTATTCTTCAATCGGTATTGACACTACTCTCTCTCTCTCTCTCTCTCTCTCTCTCTCTCGCTCTCTCTCTCTGTCTATTCCTCTCTCTATCAATCACTTTCTCCACCACTCTTTCTACGTATCTAGGCTAATTTGTGTTTTCTTCCTCCTCTGGTTGGTTGCTGATGTGTCTGTAATGAGTTTTAGTGAGAAAGGGGAGAGGATGGAGGAAGAGAACGATGATTCATTAGTAATGAAGGTAGGAAGTGACACAGGGAGGGAGTAAAAGCCCAGGGGATAGAGAGGGGTACAAAATACACGTCTTATAAAAGCAACAAAGGATGTTAGATAAGTAAAGTTAAGGGCTTGAAAGCACTGGTCAGTGGTTAAGGAAATTATAGGTAAAGTTCACCCCCTCTTCTCCTCTTCTCTCTTCAGCCCTGCAGATATCATATAAGGCCATCTAATATCTAGAGCCACCTCTGGGAAGCTGTAGAACTGTATAGAAGCTATGCTTCTGCTTTGTATTCCAGAACAATGTGATCTATATTTAACCAAAGTGCTTTCTGACGGTTTTAGTCAGAACTGTCACGCCCTGATCTGTTTCACCTGTCCTTGTGCTTGTCTCGACCCCATCCAGGTGTCGCCCATCTTCACCATTATCCCCTGGGTATTTATACCTGTGCTTTCTGTCTGTCTGTGCCAGTTCGTCAGCTTCGCAACACCATCTCCTCCCAAGGAGCCACCAATGGTACGCACGAGGAATTGCTTCGCGGTCTGATGGAAGGGTTCCAGGCCTTGGCCGAACGTTGGACATATTGCGGGAGCAATTCCGTGGGTTGCCTACTAGGCAGCCTACCACTACAGTAACCTTCCAGCCCCTCTGTAACCCGGCTGGTAGCAGCGCTGTCACCCTGGTTTCCCGGGAACCCTGCTTATCTCCCCTGGAGTGCTATGATGGAGATTCCAGAACCTGCCGGGCCTTTCTCTCCCAGTGCTAAACTCGTTTTCGAGCTGCAGCCTTCTTTGTTCCCCTCGGACCGCTCGAAGACAGCGTACATTAATACGCTGATGTCCAGGAGGGCAGTCGCCTGGGCCACGGCGGTGTGGGAGCAACAATCCACCATCTGCCTCAGTCTGGAGGTATTCGTGGTGGAGGTGAGAAAAGTGATGCCCCCGTGTCCGGGAGAGAGGCTGCCCGGAAGTTGCTTCGGAAGGACACCCTAAGTGTGGCAGACTATGCGGTGGAATTCCGCATGCTAGCAGCGGAGGGTACCTGGAACCCGGAAGCGCTGTTCAACACGTTCTTGCACAGATTATCGGAGGAGGTAAAGGATGAGCTGGCAGCCCGAGAACTACCGAAGGAGAAGAGGTCCGATTGCGGTCCCAATCGCTCACTCAAGGATCCCACCTGGCATCTGATGAACTCCGGAAGTCCCCGGCGTCTATGTCCCCGAGAGGATACGAGCTTACCCGAGTCCAGAGTTGTCTGGACTCGGGATAATTGTTCTTCTCCCCTTACTCGCCCCACTCTCCATGCCACCCTGCTGTGGGGCGACCAGTCCGAGTCTCTCCAGGTACTCATCGACTCGGGGGCCGATGTGATTCTCATGGACGTTAACCTGGCATCCGAGCTGGGCATCCCCACTCAACCCCTCTCCATTCCCAAGGGTGTTAGAGTGCTGGACGGGCGCTCAATAGGCCTGGTCACCCACCAGACCACCCCTGTCAACCTACGAGTGTCGGGGAACCACAGCGAGACAATCCAATTCCTGCTGGTTGAGTCTCCGCAGGTTTCCGTGGTATTGGGATTCTCTTGGCTCCAGCGACACAATCTCTCCATTGACTGGGCTACTGGTGCCATCATGGGCTGGAGCCCATCCTGCCACACTCATTGCCTGAAGTCAGCTCTGCCTGCCCCGGGACATCTTCCTGGGGGCTTGGAAATTGCCCCGGACCTCTCCTCCACTATCAGGAATCAAGGTAAGACCCAAGTGCAGACTGTGTGAAGTAACAATGTTTATTGTAATAACGGGGGCAGGCAAACGACAGGTCAAGGCAGGCAGGGGTCGATAGGCAGGTAGGGGTCGATAGGCAGGCAGGGGTCAAGTAAAGGCCACGGTACAGGACGGCAGGCAGGCTCAGGGTCAAAACCAGGAGGACGAGAAAAGAGAGACTGGAAAAAGCAGGGGCTGAGACACACACGCTGGTAGGCTTGAACAAACAAGACGAACTGGCACAGACAGACAGAAAACACAGGTATAAATACCCAGGGGATAATGGGGAAGATGGGAGACAAGCAGAAGGACAGGTGAAACAGGTCAGGGCGTGACAAGAACTTCCAGGTTTTTTAACATTGTACACTGTAAGTACATTGATCTAATTGTGTGTTTGTAAATGTGTAAACTTCTGGGGAAATGTAGTTAACCGACCCGTTTAATGAACAGGGCCAGTGTGTAGTAGTATTGCTTAGTCAGCTCTGACATGGTGGATAGACATCCTTTCATTTGTCCTCTTTATTCACACCATCCCTTTCGTCTCTCCTCTCAATGTCTCTATTCTGTCCCTCTTCTACCATCTCTCTCCACCCGAGTGGAATTGTTAATTTCCTATACTAGAGATACCTTAATGGTTAACCCCTCTTCCCCCATTCTCAATAGATCGTATAGCACATCCCTCCTAAGACTATAGTTATGGCTATTTCAGAGAGAAACTTAAGATGTTGTAGATGAGTTGTACAAACTAATGAGGCCTTCATTAGTCATGCCACATCAAAGGTAGTGCTGGTCAGTTCTCTTACTCATACCTACATGCACATGCTCACTCTTAGGGGGGATTATAAATGAAGTATAAAGGAAATACATCACCGGGCCTGCTTTTTCCTCCCTGCTAACCCTTAGGTCCTCTTCTCCAATCTCTCTGTATGATCTTCAGCATCCTAGATCACTCCCCCCTTTTCTATTACTGCAGGTTGTACCTTTACCACACCCTACAACAGAATGTTTGCCAATGCAGCACCAATCATTGACCTCATGAGCGTACACTTTTGATCGAGGATGCCTGGTCATTCTTTAAATGTAATTTCCTCACTATCTTAAACAAGCATGCCCCTTTCAAAAAATGTAGAACTAAGAACAGATATAGCCCTTGGTTCACTCCAGACATGACGGCCATTAACCAGCACAAAAACATCCTGTGGCGGACTGCAATAGCACCGAATAGTCCCAGCGATATGCAACTGTTCAGGGAAGTCAGGAACCAATACACGCAGTCAGTCAGGAAAGCAAAGGCTAGCTTTTTCAAACAGAAGTTTGCATCCTGTAGCTCTAACTCCAAAACGTGTTGGGACACTGTAAGTGAACAAGAGCACCTCCTTCCAGCTGCCCACTGTACTGAGGCTAGGTAACACGGTCACCACCGATAAATCCACGATAATCGAGAATTTCAATAAGCATTTCTCTACGGCTGGCCATGCTTTCCTCCTGGCTACCCCAACCTCGGCCAACAGCTCCGCACCCCCCGCAGCTACTTGCCCAAGCCTCCCCAGCTTCTCATTCACCAAAATCCAGATAGCAGATGTTCAGAAAGAGCTGCAAAACCTGGACCCGTACAAATCAGCTGGGCTAGACAATTTGGACCCTCTCTTTCTGAAATTATCCGCCGTCATTGTTGCAACCCCTATTACCAGTCTGTTCAACCTCTCTTTCGTATCGTCAAGGATCCCTAAAGACTGGAAATCTGCTGCGGTCATCCCCCTATTCAAAGGGGGTGACACTCTAGAACCAAACTGTTATAGACCTATATCCATCCTGCCCTGCCTTTCTAAAATCTTCGAAATCCAAGTAAATAAACAGATCACTGACCCTTTCGAATCCCACCGTACCTTCTCCGCTGTGCAATCCGGTTTCCGAGCTGGTCATTGGTGCACTTCAGCCACGCTCAAGGTACTAAACGATATCATAACCGCCATCGATAAAAGACAGTACTGTGCAGCCGTCTTCATCGACCTGGCCAAGGCTTTCGACTCTGTCAATCACCGTATTCTTGTCGGCAGATGACTGCCTCGCCTGGTTCACCAACTACTTCTCAGACAGAGTTCCGTGTGTCAAATCGGAGGACCTGTTGTCCGGACCTCTGGCAGTCTCTAAGGGGGTACCACAGGGTTCAATTCTCGGGCCGACTCTTTTCTCTGTATATATCAACGATGTCGCTCTTGCTGCGGGTGATTCCCTGATCCACCTCTACGCAGACGACACACTTCTGTATACATCTGGCCCTTCTTTGGACACTGTGTTAACTAACCTCCAAACTAGCTTCAATGCCATTCAACACTCCTTCCGTGGCCTCCAACTGCTCTTAAACGCTAGTAAAACCAAATGCATGCTTTTTAACCGTTCGCTGCACACACCCGCCCGCCCGACTAGCATCACCACTCTGGACGGTTCCAAATTAAAATATGTGGACAACTAAAAATACCTAGGTGTCCGGCTAGACTGCAAACTCTCCTTCCAGACTCCAATCCAAAATTAAATCTAGATTAAATCCTATTTCGCAACAAAGCCTCCTTCACTCACGCCTCCAAACATATCCTAGTAAAACTGACTATCCTACCGATCCTCGACTTCGGCAATAATAGCTTCCAATACTCTACTCAGAAAACTGAATGCGTTCTATCACAGTGCCATCCGTTTTGTTACCAAAGCTCCTTATACCACCCACCACTGCGATCTGTATGCTCTAGTCGGCTGGCCCTCGCTACATATTCCTCGCCAGATCCACTGGCTCCAAGTCATCTATAAGTCCGTGCTAGGTAAAGCTCCGCCTTATCTCAGCTCACTGATCACAATAACAACACCCACCCGTAGCACATGCTCCAGAAGGTGTATCTCACTGGTCATCCCCAAAGCCAACACCTCCTTTGGCCGCCTTTCCTTCCAGTTCTCTGCTGCCAGTGACTGGAACGAATTGCAAAAATCGCTGAAGCTGTACGTACGCCCATCGGTAAATAGCCCACCCAATCTACCTATCTCATCCCCATATTGTTTTTATTTACTTTTCTGCTCTTTTGCACACCAGTATTTCTACTTGCACATCATCATCTGCTCATCTATCACTCCAATTACTTCGCTACTATGGCCTATTTATTGCCTTACCTCCTCACGTCATTTGCACACACTGTATATAGACTTTCTTTTCTTTTTCTCTATTGTGTTATTGACTGTACGCTTGTTTATTCCATGTGTAACTATTTGTTGTTGTTTGTGTCGCACTGCTTTGCTTTATCTTGGCCAGGTCGCAGTTGTAAATGAGAACTTGTTCTCAACTAGCTTACCTGGTTAAATAAATGTGAAATAAATAAAAATTTAAATAAAATCACATCTAGCTGTCAGAGAGAGAGAGGTAAGGGTTGGTAAAGCCTATTTGATGTTCTGGGGTTCTTTCTGTACGTATTGAGCACCCACCCCATCCCCTGTGTCATTTTCTCTTTTCTTCTCTTTCTCTCTCTCCCCCCAGCCTGGCTCTGTTCATTACTCATTGCTGCTGGTTACATGCACATCATCTGCAGTGGGGGAGACCCCACAGGGCTCAGCACTCACCAGCAGGGCTCCTGCTGCCCCTCATCCCCACCTCCCCTCATCCCCACCTCCTCTCATCCCCACCTCCCCATCTCCCCACCTCTACTCATCCCCTCCTCCCCTCATCCACACCTCCCCTCATCCCCTCATCCCCACCTCCCCTCATCCCCTCATCCCCTCCTCCCCACCTCCCCTGATCCCCACCTCCCCTCATCCCCACCTCCCCTCATCCCCATCTCCCCACCTCTACTCATCCCCTCCTCCCCTCATCCCCACCTCCCCTCATCCCCACCTCCCCTCATCCCCATCTCCCCACCTCTACTCATCCCCACCTCTACTCATCCCCACCTCCCCTCATTCCCACCTCCCCTCATCCCTCATCCCCACCTCCCTCATCCCCATCTCCCCTCATCCCCACCTCCCTCATCCCCATCTCCCCACCTCTACTCATCCCCACCTCCCTCATTCCCACCTCCCTCATCCCCTCATCCCCACCTCCCTCATCCCCATCTCCCCACCTCTCCTCATCCCCTCATCCCCACCTCCCTCATCCCCATCTCCCCACCTCTACTCATCCCCTCCTCCCTCATCCACACCTCCCCTCATCCCCATCTCCCCACCTCTACTCATCCCCACCTCCCTCATCCCCACCTCCCTCATCCCCATCTCCCCACCTCTACTCATCCCCTCCTCCCCTCATCCACACCTCCCCTCATCCCCACCTCCCTCATCCCCACCTCCCCACCTCTACTCATCCCTCCTCCCTCATCCACACCTCCCTCATCCCCTCCTCCCTACCTCCCCTCATCCCCACCTCCCTCATCCCCACCTCCCTCATCCCCCATCTCCCCACCTCTACTCATCCCCACCTCTACTCATCCCCACCTCCCTCATCCCCACCTCCCTCATCCCCCATCTCCCTACCTCTACTCATCCCTCAACCCCTCCTCCCCACCTCCCTCATCCCCACCTCCCTCATCCCCTCATCCCCATCTCCCCACCTCTACTCATCCCCTCCTCCCCTCATCCCTCCTCCCCACCTCCCCTCATCCCCCACCTCCCTCATCCCCTCTTCCCACCTCCCTCATCCTCATCTCCCCACCTCTACTCATCCCCACCTCTCCTCATTCCCACCTCCCTCATCCCTCATCCCCACCTCCCTCATCCCCATCTCCCCACCTCTACTCATCCCCTCCTCCCCTCATCCCTCCTCCCCACCTCCCTCATCCCCACCTCCCCTCATCCCCTCATCCCCACCTCCCCTCATCCCCACCTCCCCTCATCCCCATCTCCCCACCTCTACTCATCCCCATCTCCCCTCATCCCCACCTCCCCTCATCCCCATCTCCCCACCTCTACTCATCCCCACCTCTACTCATCCCCACCTCCCTCATTCCCACCTCCCCTCATCCCCTCATCCCCACCTCCCTCATCCCCATCTCCCCACCTCTACTCATCCCCTCCTCCCCTCATCCACACCTCCCCTCATCCCCATCTCCCCACCTCTACTCATCCCCATCTCCCCTCATCCCCACCTCCCCTCATCCCCATCTCCCCACCTCTACTCATCCCCACCTCCCCTCATTCCCACCTCCCCTCATCCCTCATCCCCACCTCCCCTCATCCCCATCTCCCCACCTCTACTCATCCCCTCCTCCCCTCATCCCCTCATCCCCACCTCCCTCATCCCCATCTCCCCACCTCTACTCATCCCTCCTCCCTCATCCACACCTCCCCTCCTCCCTACCTCCCCTCATCCCCACCTCCCCTCATCCCCATCTCCCCACCTCTACTCATCCCCACCTCCCCTCATCCCCACCTCCCTCATCCCCATCTCCCCACCTCCTCATCCACACCTCCCCTCCTCCCTACCTCCCCTCATCCCCACCTCCCTCATCCCCACCTCCCCCACCTCTACTCATCCACACCTCCCTCATCCACACCTCCCCTCATCCCCATCTCCCCACCTCTACTCATCCCCTCCTCCCTCATCCACACCTCCCTCATCCCTCATCCACACCTCCTCCCTCATCCCCACCTCCCTCATCCCCACCTCCCCACCTCTACTCATCCCTCCTCCCCATCTCCCCACCTCTACTCATCCCCATCTCCCTACCTCTACTCATCCCTCCTCCCCTCATCCACACCTCCCCTCATCCCCACCTCCCTCATCCCCATCTCCCCACCTCTACTCATCCCCACCTCTACTCATCCCCACCTCTACTCATCCCCACCTCCCCTCATCCCCACCTCCCCTCATCCCCATCTCCCTACCTCTACTCATCCCCTCAACCCCTCCTCCCTACCTCCCCTCATCCCCACCTCCCTCATCCCTCATCCCCATCTCCCCACCTCTACTCATCCCCTCCTCCTCATCCCTCCTCCCCACCTCCCCTCATCCCCACCTCCCTCATCCCTCTTCCCACCTCCCTCATCCTCATCTCCCCACCTCTACTCATCCCCACCTCTCCTCATTCCCACCTCCCCTCATCCCTCATCCCCACCTCCCCTCATCCCCATCTCCCCACCTCTACTCATCCCCTCCTCCCCCACCTCCCTCATCCCCACCTCCCCTCATCCCCTCTTCCCACCTCCCTCATCCCCACCTCCCTCATCCCCATCTCCCCACCTCTACTCATCCCCATCTCCCTCATCCCCACCTCCCTCATCCCCATCTCCCCACCTCTACTCATCCCCACCTCTACTCATCCCCACCTCCCCTCATTCCCACCTCCCCTCATCCCCTCATCCCCACCTCCCCTCATCCCCATCTCCCCACCTCTACTCATCCCCTCCTCCCCTCATCCCCTCATCCCCACCTCCCCTCATCCCCATCTCCCCACCTCTACTCATCCCCTCCTCCCTCATCCACACCTCCCTCCTCCCTACCTCCCCTCATCCCCACCTCCCTCATCCCCATCTCCCCACCTCTACTCATCCCCACCTCCCCTCATCCCCACCTCCCCTCATCCCCATCTCCCCACCTCCCTCATCCACACCTCCCTCCTCCCTACCTCCCCTCATCCCCACCTCCCCTCATCCCCACCTCCCCACCTCTACTCATCCACACCTCCCCTCATCCACACCTCCCCTCATCCACACCTCCCCTCATCCCCATCTCCCCACCTCTACTCATCCCCTCCTCCCCTCATCCACACCTCCCCTCATCCACATCCCTCATCCCTCATCCACACCTCCCCTCATCCCCACCTCCCCTCATCCCCACCTCCCCACCTCTACTCATCCCCTCCTCCCCATCTCCCCACCTCTACTCATCCCCATCTCCCTACCTCTACTCATCCCCTCCTCCCTCATCCACACCTCCCCTCATCCCCACCTCCCCTCATCCCCACCTCTACTCATCCCCATCTCCCCACCTCTACTCATCCCCATCTCCCCTCATCCACACCTCCCCTCATCCCTCATCCACACCTCCCCTCATCCCTCATCCCCATCTCCCCACCTCTACTCATCCCCTCCTCCCCTCATCCACACCTCCCCTCATCCACACCCCTCATCCCTCTGTAGCGCCTTGCTGTTGGATGCAGCCAGTCAGGATGCTCTCAATGGTGCAGCTGTAGAACTTTATGAGGATCTGAGGGCCCATGACACATCTTTTCAGCCTCCTGAGGGGGAAGAGGCATTGTCATGCTCTCTTCACGACTGTGTTGGTGTGTGTTGACCATAAGCATTCTTTAATGATGTGGACATCGAGGAACTTGTAGCTCCACTACAGCCTGTTGATGTGGATGGAGGGCATGATCGGCCCTCCGTTTCCTGTAGTCCACGATCAGCTACTTTGCCTTGCTGACGTTAAGGAGAGGTTGTTATCCTGGCACAACACTGCCAGGTCACTGATCTCCTCCTTATAGGCTGTCTCATCGACATCGGTGATCAGGCTAACCAACGGCGTGTCGTCAGCAAACTTAGTGATGGTGTTGGAGTCGTGCACGGCCAGGAGATGGAGATGGAGATGGGGATGTGAGCAGGTGGGTCTGGGCAGGGGATGTTTATGTTGTGGATGTTTATGTGTAGCATCGATACTAATGAGAGAAAATATAAACTATTCATTAATAACCTCCTCTCCTCAGCTCCTCTCTGTCTCCCTCTCCTCTCTGTCTCCCTTTCCTCTATTCAGCTCCTCTGCCTCCCTCTCCCTCTCCTCAGCTCCTCTATGCCTCCCTCTCTCCCTCTCCTCTCCTCAGCTCCTCTCTGCCTCCCTCTCCTCTCTGTCTCCCTCTCCTCTATTCAGCTCCTCTGCCTCCCTCTCCCTCCCTCTCCCTCTCCTCAGCTCCTCTATGCCTCCCTATCTCCCTCTCCTCTCCTCAGCTCATCTCTGCCTACCTCTCCATTCCTTTCCTCTCCTGCCCTACCATCTCCCCTCTCATTTCCTCTCATCTTCTTCCCTATCCTCTCCTCCCCTCTCTTATGTGCCTCTCTTCTACCCCCTCTCCTTCCCTACCCCAACCTCTCTTTCCCTTTCCTTCCCTCTCCTCCTCTCCTCTCCTCAGCCCCTCTCTGCCTCCCTCTCCTCTTCTCAGCCCCTCTCTGCCTCCCTCTCCTCTTCTCAGCCCCTCTCTGCCTCCCTCTCCTCTCTGTCTCCCTCTCCTCTCTTCAGCTCCTCTCTGTCTCCCTATCCTCTCCTCAGCTCCTTTCTGTCTCCTCTCTGTCTCCCTCTCCTCAGCTCCTCTCTGTCTCCCTCTCCTCTACTCAGCTCCTCTATGCCTCTCTCCCTCTCTCCCTCTCCTCTCCTCAGCTCCTCTCTGAATACCTTCATTCCTTTCCTCTCCTGCCCTCTCATCTTCCTCCCTATCCTCTCCTCCCCTCTCCTATGTGCCTCTCTTCTACCCCCTCTCCTTCCCTACCCCAACCTCTCTTTCCCTTTCCTTCCCTCTCCTCCCCACAGCTCCTCTCTGCCACCCTCTCCACTCCTCAGCTGCTCTCCTCCCCACAGCTTTCCTCTCCTCTCTGCCACCCTCTCCACTCCTCAGCTGCTCTCCTCCCCACAGCTTTCCTCTCCTCTCTGCCACCCTCTCCACTCCTCAGCTGCTCTCCTCCCCACAGCTTTCCTCTCCTCTCTGCCACCCTCTCCACTCCTCAGCTGCTCTCCTCCCCACAGCTTTCCTCTCCTCTCTGCCACCCTCTCCACTCCTCAGCTGCTCTCCTCCCCACAGCTTTCCTCTCCTCTCTGCCACCCTCTCCACTCCTCAGCTGCTCTCCTCCCCACAGCTTTCCTCTCCTCTCTGCCACCCTCTCCACTCCTCAGCTGCTCTCCTCCCCACAGCTTTCCTCTCCTCTCTGCCACCCTCTCCACTCCTCAGCTGCTCTCCTCCCCACAGCTTTCCTCTCCTCTCTGCCACCCTCTCCACTCCTCAGCTGCTCTCCTCCCCACAGCTCCTCTCTCCTCTCCATTATTTATTATTATTAGTATTATTTTTTAAATCTTTATTTAACTAGGCAAGTCAGTTAAGAACAAATTCAAATATGACGGCCTATCCCAGCCAAACTCTAACCTGGACGATGCTGGGTGCTGTGCGTCGCCCTATGGGACTCCCAATCACGGCCAGTTGTGATACAGCCTGGAATCGAACCAGGGTCTGTAGTAATGCCTCTAGCACTGAGATGCAGTGCCTTAGACCGCTGTCCCACTCGGGAGCACCAGAAAGCAGGCAGCCATGATCTACAAGACGTGACTGACTGACAGCCCATTCCTTGGCACAGGTGAGGAGAGTTGAGAGAAACACCACAGTCAGTGTAGCTAGTCATCATCGCCCCACTACTCGTCAGTATCCCACATGGGGTAGATTAGAATGCTGCTGTACTGTACCTTCATGTTGCTAACACCTGTCACTGAGTCATATAGCCAGCATAGACAGTTACCAATGACAAACTGTGTAGGTGTGTCATTCATGTAAGACAGAAACACCTTTGCTAAGGGTACAGACTCCTTCCTACCACTGACTCATGATGAGACAAAGTTAAATTTGGATAAAGTAGTCGTCAAGTCTGACTCAGCTGATGACAAATTATTGCCTAGCAAGTAATAGTTTGAAACCATGTAGCAATGCTCTCTAATCTTCACGTCTCATCACATTTTCTAATTTCGCTTGTCTATATATCTGATATTTCAGATGTGTTTTCCTGTCAAGAAGATGGGAGACTGAGTTTATGGATTAAGATGGAGGGAGTGTGTGATGGAGAGAGGGTGGAGAGGGAGAGATCAGGGAGATGGAGGGAGTGTGGGATAGAGAGAGGATGGAGAGGGAGAGATGATGGAGGGAGTGTGTGATGGAGAGAGGGTGAAGAGGGAGATGGAGGGAGTGTGTGATGGAAAGAGGGTGGAGAGGGAGAGATGAGGGAGTGTATGATGGAGAGAGGGTGGAGAGATGAGGGAGTGTGGGATAGAGAGAGGAGGGAGAGATGAGGGAGATGGAGGGAGTGTGTGATGAAGAGACAGGGAAGAGGGAGAGATGAGGGAGTGTGTGATGGAGAGAGGAGGGAGAGATGAGGTAGTGTGTGATGGAGAGAGGGTGGAGAGGGAAAGATGAGGGAGTGTGTGATGGAGAGAGGGTGGAGAGGGAAAGATGAGGGAGTGTGTGATGGAGAGAGGGTGGAGAGGGAAAGATGAGGGAGTGTGTGATGTGGAGAGGGAGAGATGAGGGAGTGTGTGATGGAGAGAGGGTGGAGAGGGAGAGATGAGGGAGTGTGTGATGGAGAGAGGGTGGAGAGGGAAAGATGAGGGAGTGTGTGATGGAGAGAGGGTGGAGAAGGAGAGATGAGGGAGTGTGTGATGGAGAGAGGGTGGAGAGGGAAAGATGAGGGAGTGTGTGATGGAGAGAGGGTGGAGAGGGAAAGATGAGGGAGTGTGTGATGGAGAGAGGTGGAGAAGGAGAGATGAGGGAGTGTGTGATGGAGAGAGGGTGGAGAGGGAAAGATGAGGGAGTGTGTGATGGAGAGAGGGTGGAGAAGGAGAGATGAGGGAGTGTGTGATGGAGAGAGGGTGGAGAAGGAGAGATCAGGGAGACAGAAAGTGAGAACACTGGCATCAAGGAAATAGGTCAGCCTTTCATCTGCACCTATTCTCCAGGGGGAAGAGAGATGGGAGGGAGAGAGAGTGGAGGGATTGAAAGCTCTGAGTGAAAGGCAGGAGTGTGGTGTGTTTATGAAATGCTCAGATGAAAATGTATTTAATTGTTTCCATCGACCCATAAATATCACTATCCACACAGAACATAAACAAATGTTTCTATGAAACTGTTATGTAAGTGGCCTCAGACATTTTGCTTTCACGTGTCACAGCCCCCAGTTTCAGTTCCTGAGGTGAAATCATTTTGGGTTCCTCTCAGAAATAGCAAACGATATGTACAGGAGCACCTGCTGGTAAGAAACAAATATTACAAGCCTTAGAGTTATGAAATTCAATTCGATTCGCTGCTGAATCCCTGCTGAATTTCTCCTGGATCTGCATAATATGGTCACCAGATGTTATGCCCTTGTAAGCTATTCAGGCCATTCTCATCCAATGTTCCTTTGTCACTCATCACTTCCTCCTCTTCTATAAGCTGGACCTCTGTGACCCAGCACAGCACATGACTCATCTTGATGAGTCACCCCCCTCCCTTCTCCCTTCCCCACATGCACAAACACATGCTCACACATCATTGTATTTTCTTCCCTGGCTAACCTTGACAGAGAAACAGAAAGGTGCTGGTTATTATAAAGCTTTGCGATCTCGCTCTCTTTAACACCTCTACCTGCTGTATGTATGTAGGTAGGTAGGTAGGTATGTATGCATGCATGCATGTATGTATGTACTCTATGCATGTAAGTATGTAGGTATGTTGTATGTAGGTACGTTGTATTTAGGTATGTTGCATTGTTGGTATGCCTGTATGTAGGTATGTATGCATGTCGGGATAGATGGGTTCTTATGATTACTATTAACTGCAGATTGATCTGATGGGGCATACAACAATCTCAGCTCTGTAGAGACAGAATCACTACATGATTTATTCTGGTATTGCCCCAATGTAGCTTGTTGCTGGTCACAGGTTCAGGAACGGTTAAAAAATCACAACATTCACTTAAAATGTACCTTAAAAATAGCTGCGTTGGGCGATTTGGAAAGCCATAGTCAGTCAATTAATATAATAATACTCGTAGGAAAGGTTTTCATCTTTAGCTCACAATCTGCAGATACTATACGATTAAAAAGGTAAAACATGTATGTAAAACATCACAGCACAAAAATATATGGCACATGGAAACCAAACAAGAATGTGTTATATGGTGATAGGTGGGATGGGCTGAGAGTGGCTGAGGGGTGTGATTAAAGAGTTTATGTTCGGTAATGTATTATTGTTATGTGATTTCTGTATATAAAAGTACCATGTATGTAAAATCTGTATGTAAAATGTGCAGTGGCTTGCAAAAGTATTCACCCCCCTTGGTATTTTTCCTATTTTGTTGCCTTACAACCTGGAATTAAAATAGATTTTTGGGGGGTTTGTATCATTTGATTTACACAACATGCCTACCACTTTGAAGATACAAAATATTTTTGATTGTGAAACAAACAAGAAATAAGACAAAAAAACAGAAAACTTGAGTGTGCATAACTATTCACCTCCCTAAGCCAATACTTTGTAGAGACACCTTTTGCAGCAATTACAGCTGCAAGTCTCTTGGGGTATGTCTCTATAAGCTTGGTACATCTAGCCACTGGGATTTTTGCTCATTCTTCAAGGCAAAACTGCTCCAGCTCCTTCAAGTTGCATGGGTTCCGCTGGTGTACAGCAATCTTTAAGTCATACCACAGATTCTCAATTGGATTGAGGTCTGGGCTTTGACTAGGTTATTCCAAGACATTTAAATGTTTCCTCTTAAACCACTCAAGTGTTGCTTTAGCAGTATGCTTAGGGTCATTGTCCTGCTGGAAGGTGAACCTCCATCCCAGTCTCAAATCTCTGGAAGACTGAAACTGAAACAGGTTTCCCTCAAGAACTTCGCTGTATTTAGCGCCATCCATCATTCCTTCAATTCTGACCAGTTTCCCAGTCCCTGCCGATGAAAAACATCCCCACAGCATGATGCTGCTGCCACCACCATGCTTCACTGTGGGGATGGTGTTCTCGGGGTGATGCGAGGTGTTGAGTTTGCGTCAGACATAGCGTTTTCCTTAATGGCCAAAAAGCTACATTTTAGTCTCATCTGACCAGAGAACCTTCTTCCATATGTTTGGGGAACACCAAACATGTTTACTTATTCTGTTCTTTAAGTAATGGCTTTTTTCTGGCCACTCTTCCGTAAAGCCAAACTCTGTGGAGTGTACAGCTTAAAGTGCTCCTATTGGACAGATACTCCTCTCTGATTAATGCCCTCCTTGCCTGGTCTGAGAGTTTTGGTGGGCGGCCCTCTCTTTTCAGATTTGTTGTGGTGCCATATTCTTTCAATTTTTTTATAATGGATTTAATGGTGCTTATGATATTTTTTTATAACTCAACCCTGATCTTTACTTCTCCACAACTTTGCCCCTGACCTGTTTGGAGAGCTCCTTGGTCTTCATGGTGTCGCTTGCTTGGTGGTGCCCCTTGCTTAGTGGTGTTGCAGACTCTGGGGCCTTTCAGAACAGGTGTATATATACTGAGATCATGTGACACTTAGATTGCACACAGGGGGACTTTATTTAACTAATTATGTGACTTCTGAAGGTAATTGGTTGCACCAGATCTTATTTAGGGGCTTCATAGCAAAGGGGGTGAATACATATGCACACACCACTTTTCAGTTTTTTATCGTTTCACTTCACCAATTTGTACTATTTTGTGGATGTCCATTACATGAAATCCAAATAAAAATCTATTTCAATTACAGGTTGTAAGGCAACAAAATAGTAAAAACACCAAGGGGGATGAATACTTTTGCAAGGCACTGTATGTATATGTAGCAGAAAAGCTGTAAAAAAACAACTAAAAAGATATATGTCCTCCGAAGAGGGGGGTGGGGTATGGGTTAATAATATATATGTATTAAAACAACATCAGATTGATCTCAGTAGTACATTAGGTTTTATGTGACAACCATCTAGACTGCTGTACCCACTCAGGATCTAGTCACAATTTTAGACAACTTCATCCTATCAGATTTATTACATTCATTTAGGAGAACATTTTGTATCAATGTTTTATCTTTGTTAAAGATTGCTATTTTCAACAGTACTTTGTGTATGCCTTGGCTCATATTCCTCTTTTTTAAGAGAGGTTTACTGATTTCACCATTAGATGTCAGTCTAGGGCTGAAGGAAATGTCTACACTGTAGGATCATATACTTTGACATTCTTGCAAAGCAAACTAATTCAAAAAGATTCCTTGGCCTTGGCTTGCTTTAATTATTACTATGATTTCTTCTTCCTCTCCTCCAGAAGCATCCAACCAGGAGTCATCTCTAGCCAGGAGCCATGTCTAGCCAGAAGTCAGCTCTAGCCAGGAGTCAGCTCTAGCCAGGAGTCAGCTCTAGCCAGGAGTCAGCTCTAGCCAGGAGTCATCTCTAGCCAGGAGTCATCTCTAGCTTGACTCAGATAGCTTAAGGCCAGGAGCTTGGATCTACATACAGTGGAGGGCAAGATTTGTCCTTACGCTTCACTATTGACTGACTGCTGTTGCTACACAACATAATACCTTTCCTGATAATGTGGGCCCTACAGACTCAAATGGTAATGTTCTATCCTCACTCAAGGGACAAAAAACAAACACCCCCAACACCAACTAACCACTGTCTTGTGATTTGGCTCTAACACTGGCGACAAATATGAAATGTAACAGGGCCTAAACGTTCTGCGGGGGTTAAAAACATCCCCATTTTGCTGTGATTGTCTGTGAATCATTGTACTGTATTTGCCCACTTGTTGAAATGGAATCCATATGGTTGCACATTCCTTTAGTGACAGTTCTCTTAAAGATAGTGGATAGCTAGCATAATTACTATGGGAACATCAGATATGGCTGTGATAGGAGATGATTTAGTGTTATGATCCAAACCACCGCTGGCTGGCTAGCTGGCTGGTTGGCTGCTGCCGCACAGCTCTCGACCACACCGCCAGTCCTGGGTGTATAATCACCCTCTGGTCAACCTCACAACCTCACTGGAAGGATATGCCAACACACACTTTATAGGAGTGTGTCTCTTCATGGTGTCGCTCAAGCTCTACTATTGTCTCTAGTATTGAAATTAGGAAACCATGAAATTATTTGAATCAAGTGACTTTTGGCATCATGTACAGTCATTGATGATCAGTGTGATCACATGTGGGGCACATTGGAAAAGCAATTTTCTTAAAAAATGTGTCTCTTTCTTCCAAATATGACGCTTTCAAACAAGCACCTTGTCTGTGAGCCATAAATGATCGGCCATTACATTTATAGTGCGCTACTTCTGCCTAAGACCCATAGGGCTCTGGTTGAAAGAAGTGCACTATATAGTGTGTCATTTGGGATACACACCCGATGTCCTCTACTGAGCCAGTGTTCTCTACTTAGCCAGTGTTCTCTACTGAGCCGGTGCCCTCTTACTGAGCCGATGTCCTCTATTGAGCCGGTGTCCGATATTGAGCCGGTGTCCGATATTGAGCCAGACCAGTTGGAATGGGTTTGGTGGGCTGAGGCAGAGAGACAGGTAGTTGTTGTGATCTAATGGCTCCACTCATTGGCACTGAATATGTTGACATAAAGGATTGTTCATGTTTGATATGAAGTATGTAGAGAATCATTTAAGGTATTAGTTAATGTATGTATTTGTGTCACCCAGTGTGCCAAAGTTATGAGGAAATGGCTGTGTGGGTTTGTTTGGGTGTGTGTGTGTTCGTGTGTGTGTGCGCGACTGCGCGTGACCTGTGGTCTGGATGTTCTTGCAGCATGGCCAGAGTCACGTCCTCATGCCTTCAGCTGGTGGGAATGTGGTGAGTTTGGTTGAGACCAGCTCATAAACTACTCCACCCTGGCACCATCACACTTCCCCTGCTGACAAGGAAGCAGAGACCGAGGGGGAAGCCACACAGGCAGCCAGCGACCAGAGGACAGGGGCTTTTTTTTTCTCGCATGCTGTTGCTGTTTCAGTCCCACACACAATGCTTCTCAGCTGACCCAAGGGTCAAGACCTTTAGCTCTTGGCTTTTGTGGTGTAGTCTCTGTGACCAGTTTCACTTCACCTGACACACACACAGAGAAAAAATAATGTTTTCTCTCATGAAAGCACATTTCTTAAGTGCTGTGATTTTATTTGGGTGTGAGTGTATTAATGTATCCTGTCATGAAGCTTTTCTGACCGTTTCATAACGTGGATCAAACGCTAGTCGTTTTGATCCATCATCAGTTTTCCATCAGTGATCTCAGCCTCTTCTGAACCCCAAGGTTGTATTCATATTCTGTTTGTCTGATGGAAAGCCAAGATATGACGCACTACTATATCATTTTTAAATGATAACATTTTGTGAGGATGTGGTTCTTGGTCATGAAGTAGCATGGTTAACAATTGTCCTTGATTATGAGACCACTGCCCAGTGGACAACATGGGATCCATTAAAGACTCAACCAAAGGTCACACTTTATTTTTGCAAAGAGAACACTAAAACCCCCCAAAATGTGTCTACATCTGCTAATGTAAAAACGTTGTACAGAGTAAAATTGATAGAAGTGAAAGTAGGTATGAGAGCATGACTGTGAAGGAGACCTTTTGTCCAAGAAGAGGTAGCAGAAGTGGGGTTGTCTGGTGTGTGGTTAGCTAGCTGCCAATGTGGAAGTACCTCTGGCCTCTGCCCTGTCAGTGCACTCTCTGTGGGGGTCACGCGGTTGGTTGCAGCGACGGCCAACTGTCATTAAAAGAGAACCCAAATCAGTGGTGGGATGATTGGATGTTCTCTGCGTCATTATAGTCTATGGGACACTACTGTACCACAAGTGTAAGTCATCTATGACACGTCCCATTTTCTATCAAATGAGGAAGCTAAAAGTAGGCTTTAGGATTTAGCATATATATATTCACAGAGGGAGATCTTGTATAGTGTGACAGTGTTTGCCAAACGCCATGTTGTATGTTGAGGATGTGTGTAACCCCTCTATAGTTTAGCTGTGACTTGTTTTGTTTGTCTGGAATGACTGTTGGATCCTCATGGTCTGGAGGAAACCCACTGTGATTGGCAGGGAGACGGTGTGTGTAGTGTGTGTGCGTGCATCTATGCGCTCCTCCATGCTTGTGTATGTGTGTGTATCGCTGTCTGAGTGTGTGTGTCTGAGTGTCAGGAAAGAGGCTCCTGGCTTCAGCGTGTCATACCAATTCCCAAGGGCCCAGTTCCAGTCCCTGTCCTGGCCCTAGCCTCATCCCCAGCACTGCTGCCATGCCCTCAAACCCTTGGAAGGCCCTCTTCCTGACATAAATGTCAAGGCCTCCTTAACAAGAAATATGAATGTATGGAGCCAAATGAGGGGATCTAAAACCAGCAGCCAGCGTTGGTTCATACGCTGTATCTTTCCGTTTACCGTCGCTTTCCATAGGGGGGGATTATTGTCATATCTTTACCCTGATCATAGATTTTTCACATTTTTGTGTCATTCTTTCTGTGTTTTAAAAAAAAGCTTGGGAAATCTTGTCTATTTTTAGACAGAGATGAAGACCTATATTATTCTGCCTTCTTTATCATAGTCTATGTGAATTACATTACCATTATAATACATCCACTAGAACATGATATAGATGCTGTTTTTTGCCCCCTGAAATCCACATGGAAAACAGTCTTGATTGTAAGGCTTGCAGTCATAAAATATTTATTTTCTATACCTGAGTCATCGGAATCAATGTTCCTCTGGCTAGAAACCTTAGCACGGTTTTTCGCTGTGTGTGCTAAGTGTCATGTGAGTGGTTCAGTGTAAATCGTATCTCTGAGAGATGTGTTGATATGCAGATGAATGTGGTTATTTGCTATTTAATCTGCTACTTGATACTACTGTATCATAGCTTGTCAAGGGGTCTTGTGAATTTCTGAAAGGATTCTTGTTGAAAATACCAGCTTGGATGTTGTTTGTTAATTGTTACATACAATGTAAGGTTTAAGATTACTGGGTGTGAGATTATGTAAGAAACATTAAAAGTGCATGACTGCCTGCCTGTGCATTGCCTCATGACGTGTGTGTGTGTGTGTGTGTGTGTGTGTGTGTGTGTGTGTGTGTGTGTGTGTGTGTGTGTGTGTGTGTGTGTGTGTGTGTGTGTGTGTGTGTGTGTGTGTGTGTGTGTGTGTGTGTGTGTGTGTGTGTGTGTGTGTGTGTGTGTGTGAGTGTAACGTTACAATCTTATTCTAAAATTGATTAAATCGTTTTTCCCCTCATCAATATACACACAATGCCCCATAATGACAAAGAAGAAATTGGTTTTTAGAAATTTTAGCAAATGTATTACATTTTTGTAGTTGTTGAAATATTTACATAACTATTCAGACCCTTTACTCAGTACTTTGTTGAAACACCTTTGGCAGCGATTACAGCTTGGCACACCTGTATTTGCGGAGTTTCTCCCATTCTTCTCTGCATGTTCTCTCAAGCTCTGTCAGGTTGGATGGGGAGCATTGCTGCACAGCTATTTTCAGGTCTCTCCAGAGTGGCTGGGCCACTCAAGGACATTCAGAGACTTGCCCCAAAGCCACTCCTTTGTTGTCTTGGCTGTGTGCTTAGGGTCGTTGTCCTGTTGGAAGGTGAACCTTCGCACCATTCTGAGGTCCTGAGCACTCTGGAGCAGGTTTTCATCAAGGATCTCTCTGTACTTTAATCCATTAGTCTTTGCCTCGATCCTAACTAGTCTCCCAGTCCCTGCCGCTGAAAAACAGCCCCACAGCATGATGCTGCCACCACCATGCTTCATCATAGAGATGGTGACAGGTTTTCTCGTGACGCTTGGCATTCAGGCCAAAGAGTTCAATCTTGGTTTCATTAGAACAGAGAATCTTGTTTCTCATGGTCTGAGAGTCTTTAGGTGCTTTTTGGCAAACTCCAAGCGGGTTGTCATGTGCCTTTTACTGAGGAGTGGCTTCCATCTGGCCACTCTACCATAAAGGCCTGATTGGTGGAGTGTTGCAGAGGTGGTTGTCCTTCTGGAAGTTTCTCCTATCTCCACAGAGGACCTCTAGAGCTCAGTTTGGCCAAGCGGCCAGCTCTAGGAAGAGTCTTGGTGGTTCCAAACGTCTTCCATTTAAGGACAATGGAGGCCACTGTGTCTTTGGGGACCTTCAATGCTGCAGACATTTTTTGGTACCCATCCCCAGATATGTGCCTCAACACAATCCGGTCTCGGATCTCTACAGACAATTCCTTCGACCTCATGGCTTGGATTTTGCTCTGGCATGCACTGTCAACTGTGGGACCTTATATAGACAGGTGTGTGCATTTCCAAATCATGTCCAATCATTTTAATTTACCACAGTTGGACTCCAATCAAGTTGTAGAAACATTTCAGGGATAATCAATGGAAACAGAATGCACCTGAGCTCAATTTTGAGTCTCATAGCAAAGGGTCTGAATACTTATGTAAATAAGGTATTTCTGTTTATTATTTTTAATGCATTTGCTAAATTTCACTTTCACTTTTTCATAATGGGATATTGTGTATAGTTTGCTGAGGAATAGGTTTTATTTAATCCATTTTAGAATAAGGCAGTAACGTAACAAAATGTGTAAAAAGTCAAGGGGTCTGAATACTTTCCGAAGGCATTGTATGTGTGTGACTAGCTGTTAGGCACATCCCCTCATGTCATCCAATGTAACATATCCGTGTGTTACTGTGACACATTCACACCCAGCCTGTAGGCCCTACACACACACACACACACACACACACACACACACACACACACACACACACACACACACACACACACACACACACACACACACACACTTCTGTGTAAGTCTATCTCATTATCAGGATGTTGTCTATTCATCCTGGGGGTTTTCATAGCCAGATCTTTATTTTCTCTGTTATTTCATCACATCCCAATGAAACCCCCTAAAAGTGTCAACATCTGACATATGTATGATAAAGCTATATGACTCTGAATTTGATATTTCTTGGGTTCATCAAATGGGCTGTGTCACAACTCAGAGAATATATCTGTAAATATGACCTGGTTTGATGAATTACAGCACATTTTACAGGGAAATTTATGAAATCCCAAATGCCTTGTTGTTAGACTGACTGTGATACAATTTCCTCCTCTTCTACCGCAGTTGGTCCTGCTGTGCAGACTAGAATACTACTGCTGGCCTGACAACCATTGTGCTGTACCTCACCAGTTGACATGGACATCTTCATTCTGTACTACAATAGCTCTGCCATTGACTCCTCTGTGAAGCTAAGCTAGTGCTGCTGGGCCTATAGAGAGGTGGGTAGCAGGTATCTTTAGTGAGGACATGGTTTGGATGTGGAGTCATCTGTTGAGCAGCAGTAGGCGTGTGGTCTGTTATCATTCTGTTGTATCAGAGCAGAGAGAAGTGGAGCTGTGTTTTGGCATCCTTATCTGGTCCACTGGTTGTGCTCTTATCAGGGTGATCTGTTTTAACTCTCTGTGGTTAGCTGTTCCTCTGAGTGTGCTGAGACTTCATGGTACCATTTCACACACATGTGCACACCCACATGCACACATACACACATACACACACACAGTCTTGTACAACTAACCTTGTGGGGACACACCATTCAGTCCCATTCAAAATCCTATTTTCCCTAACCCCTAAACCTAACCTTAACCCTAACCCGTGCTCTTACCCTAATCTCTTACACTAACCCTAACCTTAACCCGAAAACTTTAAACCTAAAACTAACCCTAGCTCCTAACCATAAACCTAATTCTAACCTTAACCATAAACCTCCTAGAAATAGCATTTGACCCTGTGGGGATCAACAAAATGTCCCCAGTTTGTCAAATGTTTGTTTGTTTACTATTCTTGTGCGAACTTCTTGTCCCCACACGTATAGTTACACACACACAACAGTGTTTATTTAAGTATGTTCACACACTGTCTCTTTGAGCAGTTATTCAGAACACATAATACCCATACATACAACAAGCAGTCTAATTGCACATGTTTCAAACAGGCATCAAATGAATATTGATTTTATCACTACTCTTCATTCCTGTGCTGCCATATTATGGAGCTAGATCTGAGGGATGGAGGTGTGGTTACCAAACCAGCTGTACTGTAGCTGAGGTATGGATGAGGTTTGGCTGGCTGGAGCAGCTAGTCTTTCATACTGCCTTTATCTGCTGCTCATATCTAATGCTGGAAGCTCCTGGATCACATCGCTGGGACTTTACAGTCCTTCACCTGTACACAGAGATACACTGAGAGATGATCCTCCACCTGTACACAGAGACACACTGAGAGATGATCCTTCACCAGTACACAGAGATACACTGAGAGATGATCCTTCACCTGTACACAGAGATACACTGAGAGATGATCCTCCACCTGTACACAGAGATACACTGAGAGATGATCCTTCACCAGTACACAGAGATACACTGAGAGATGATCCTTCACCTGTACACAGAGATACACTGAGAGATGATCCTTCACCAGTACACAGAGACACACTGAGAGATGATCCTTCACCAGTACACAGAGATACACTGAGAGATGATCCTTCACCAGTACACAGAGATACACTGAGAGATGATCCTCCACCTGTACACAGAGATACACTGAGAGATGATCCTCCACCTGTACACAAAGATACACTGAGAGATGATCCTCCACCTGTACACAGAGATACACTGAGAGATGATCCTCCACCTGTACACAGAGATACACTGAGAGATGATCCTCCAACTGTAAACAGAGACACACTGAGAGATGATCCTTCACCTGTACACAGAGACACACTGGGAGATGATCCTCCACCTGTAAACAGAGACACACACACTTCAAGACAGACAGGAGAGGACTTGGAGGCATAGGGAGAGACATAGAGGATACTATGGGAGGTATGTGTGTGTGTAATCATGTTTGTCTGTAAGTGTGTGTTGTGGTGGCTGTATTAGTCTGTCAGTCTCATGTCTGGGAGATGCTCTCTTGGTCTATTTTAACCTCTTAACCTCTAGCCACAACCTGGTCTGGTGTGTGTGTGTCGATGTGTGGGTGGCTGGAAATACACACATGAGCACTTTTAGACTTGTTCCACCACTTATACAGGGCGGCGTCAGACAGTTTCATGGGAAACGGGTGTCTTAGATGTCATTTCACACACTCCTAAGATGTTTGAGGTTAGGTTATCTCTGAGTATTGCTAAGGTTCTCCATGTCTGGTCAATCTTATGTGAACAGACTCTCAAACTGAAAGTGGACATGGCTTTCACAGCCTAAAAATCATGCTATCAGCTCTGAGTAACCATCTGAGCACACTGCCAATTTTCTACTTCCACAAGAATGTGCCATTCAAAAAGTATAATTGTTGTTTAATTATAATCAAAACCCAAACTATACAGTGTAATTTCAGCTGGGATAAAAGCTGTGTTTGTTATTCAAATTATTATAATATTGTTTATCACATAGATGGTTCCACATGTTTTTAACACACACACAAACACACACAAACAACACTTTATGAGATGTGGGGGGGTCAGTGTGAGTTGTTGGTGTCCGCAGGAAGCTGATGAGCATCATGACTCACACTCTCCCTAGCTGGTGGGGGTGGAGAGAGAGAGAGACAGAGGGGGAGAGAGAGATGGTAAGAGAGAGATGGGTAGAGGAGATAGCAGCAGCAGCAGCAGCTCGACGACGGCCATTGCCATGGTTACCACCTCTCGTCAGCACTCGCAAAACACACGCACACACACGCTCGCACAAAGGCAAGGCCGCTGCACTTCTCAGAATGTGTGAGGAATACATTGATGGGTCCATGATTTATTCTCAGTATACTCAATGGGGGTGTGTGCGAGTGCGCGCGCGCATGCCTGGCTGCGTGTTTTGCGCGATTTCTCTTCCTTCAGGGTTTTCTCACTGGGTTCTAATGACCAGTCCTCATGCCAATCCTCTACCCATGTTTGTGTGTGAGTATGTGTGTGCGTTGTTGTGTTTGTGTGTGTGTGTGTGTGTGTGTGTGTGTGTGTGTGTGTGTGTGTGTGTGTGTGTGTGTGCATGCGTGTGATGCGTGCATCCATCCGTCCGCGTGTCTATGTGTGTGCGTTGTGTGTATTGGGCCAGTGCTTAACTCAAGGTAAGGCAATAAATAGGCCATGGTGGCGAAGTAATTACAATATAGCATTTAACCACTGGAATGGTAGATGTGCAGTAGATGAATGTGCAATGTAGAAATACTGGGGTGCAAAGGAAAAAGATGAATAAATAAATACGGTAGGGGATGAGGTAGTTGGGTGGGCTATTTACAGATGGGCTATATACAGGTGCAGGGGTCTGTGAGCTGCTCTGACAGCTGGTGCTTAAAGCTGGTGAGGGAGATAAGTGTCTCCAGTTTCAGAGATTTTTGTAGTTCGTTCCAGTCATTGGCAGCAGAGAACTGGAAGGAAAGGCGGCCAAAGGAGGAATTGGCTTTGGGGGTGACCAGTGAGATATACCTGGTGGAGCGCGTGCTAAGGGTCGGTGCTGCTATGGTGACCAGTGAGCTGAGATAAGGCGGGGCTTTACCTAGCAGAGACTTGTAGATGACCTGGAGCCAGTGGGTATGGCGACGAGGGTAAAGCGAGGGCCAGCCAACGAGATCGTACAGGTCGCAGTGGTGGGTGGTGTATGGGGCTTTGGTGACAAAACGGATGGCACTGTGATAGACTGCATCCAATTTGTTGAGTAGAGTATTGGAGGCTATTTTGTAAATGACATCACCGAAGTCGAGGGTCAGTAGTCAGTTTTACGAGGGTATGTTTGGCAGCATGAGTGAAGGATGCTTTGTTGCGAAATTCTAGATTTAATTTTGGATTGGAGATGTTTGATGTGAGTCTGGAAGTCTAACCAGACACCTAGATATTTGTAGTTGTCCACATAATCTAAGACAGAACCGTCCAGAGTAGTGATGCTGGACGGGCGGTCAGGTGCAGGCAGCAATCGGTTGAAGAGCATGCATTTAGTTTTACTTGCGTTTAACTACTTAGGGAGTGGTGGTGCCCCACTTCCGACACTACCCGGTGAAATGCAAGGCGCCAAATTCAAAATCCAAAAGTTGAATTATTAAACATTCATCAATATACAAGTGTTGCATAGTCATCAAAAGCTCTGCTTCTTGGCAAAATCACAGCGTTGTCAGATTTCAAAAAGGCTTTACGGCGAAAGCACTACATTTGATTGTTTGAGGGTAGCACCTTCAATATTTTTTCCTATTACCATAAATTCATAAGCCATCACGGTTCACACATAACACATTTCACAGTGAAAACAAATCAATTACCTTTTGAAGAACTTCTGCTGAGGGCTTCCCAAGTGTCCAACGAAGACAATCCATGGTTATTTTGTTAGAAAAAGTAATGTATTATATCCATAAATCTCCGTTTGGTTGGTGCGATATAATGAGTTTATACAGCCTCCACTCGTCCATTGAAACGTGAAGAGAACTCGTTCAACTTATACCTATAAACTTGTCCAAGAACAATCAAACATAATTGTACATGTATCCTTAGGAAAACTTTTATGCATATATAGTATAATATTTCAACCGGAATATAAACTGGGCGATAAGAAAGGAAAAAACCACAGAGCGCGCCAGCCGGGAACGCGCATTTTCTTCTATTGACATCTGTGTGGCCACTTCCTTATTCGTCTTCTTCTACAATCTAAAAGCAGCTAAAAAGAATCAAAACACTTTCTCGAGACTGTTGACATCCAGAGGAAGCAATAGGTACTGCATTCATATGCCCTTATATGGGCATTTTCATAAGGGAGGGGTTCCAAATGAGGAAATGTGTCAAAACCACTTTTTCCAGGACAGAAATTCCTCGGGTTTTCGCCTGCCATATCCGTTCTGTTATACTCACAGACAAAATGTTAACACTTTTAGAAACTTCAGAGTGTTTCCTATCCAATGGTACTAAATATGTGCATATCCTATTTTCTGGGCCTGAATGGGAGGCATTTTACTTTGGGCACGCCAGGCTCTCCAAAACCGTCACCTCGTGCGCTGCTCCCAAAGAAGTTAAAAGCAGTTGGAGGCCACAGAAGGAGAGTTGTATGGCATTGAAGCTCGTCTGGAGGGTAGTTAACACAGTGTCCAAAGAAGGGCCAGAAGTATACAGAATGGTGTCGTCTGCATAGAGGTGGATCAGAGACTCACCAGCAGCAAGAGCGACATCATTGATGTATACAGAGAAGAGAGTCGGCACAAGAATTGAACCCTGTGGCACCCCCATAGAGACTGCCAGAGGTCCGGACAACAGGCCCTCCGATTTGACACACTGAACTCTATCGGAGAAGTAGTTGGTGAACCATGCGAGGCAATCATTTGAGAAACCAAGGCTGTCGAGTCTGCCGATAAGGATGTGGTGATTGACAGAGTCGAAAGCCTTGGCCAGATCAATGAATATGGCTGCACAGTAATGTCTCTTATCGATGGTGTTTATGATGTCGTTTAGGACCTTGAGCGTGGCTGAGGTGCACCCATGACCAGCTCTGAAACCAGATTGCATAGCGGAGAAGGTACGGTGGGATTCAAAATGGTCGGTAATCTGTTTGTTAACTTGGCTTTCAAAGACCTTAGAAAGGCAGGGTAGGATAGATATAGGTCTGTAGCAGTTTGGGTCAAGAGTGTCTCCCCCTTTGAAGAGGGGCATGACCGCAGCTGCTTTCCAGTCTTTGGGAATCTCAGACGACACGAAAGAGAGGTTAAACAGGCTAGTAATAGGGGTTGCAACAATTTCGGCAGATCATTTTAGAAGGAAAGGGTCCAGGTTGTCTGGCCTGGCTGATTTGTAGGGGTCCAGATTTTGCAGCTCTTTCAGACCATCAGCTAACTGGATTTGGGAGAAGGAGAAATGGGGGAGGCTTGGGCGAGTTACTGAGGGGGGTGCAGGGCTGTTGACCGGGGTAGGGGTAGCCAGGTGGAAAGCATGGCCAGCCGTATTAAAATGCTTATTGAAATTATCAATTATTGTGGGTTTATCGGTGGTGACAGTGTTTCCTATCCTCAGTGCAGTGGGCAGCTGGGAGGAGGTGCTCTTATTCTCCATGGACTTTACAGTGTCCCAGAACTTTTTTGAGTTTGTGTTACAGGAAGCAAATTTCTGCTTGAAAAAGCTAGCCTTGGCTTTCTTAACTGCCAGTGAATATTGGTTCCTGACTTCCCTGAAAAGTTGCATATCATGGGGGTTGTTCGATGCTAATGCAGAACGCCACAGGATGTTTTTGTGCTGGTCACGGGCAGTCAGGTCTGGAGAGAACAAAGGGCTATATCTGTTCCTGGTTCTACATTTCTTGAATGGGGCATGCTTATTTAAGATGGTGAGGAAGGCACTTTTAAAGAATAACCAGGCATCCTCTACTGACGGGATGAGGTCAATATCCTTCCAGGATACCCAGGCCAGGTCGATTAGAAAGGCCTGCTCGCTGAAGTGTTTTAGGGAATGTTTGACAGTAATGAGGGGAGGTCGTTTGACCGCAAACCCATTACGGATGCAGGCAATAAGGCAGTGATCGCTGAGATCTTGGTTGAAAACAGCAGGGGTGTATTTGGAGGGCAAGTTAGTTAGGATGACATCTATGAGGGTACCCGTGTTTACGGCTTTGGGGTTGTACCTAGTAGGTTCATTGATGATTTGTGTGAGGTTTAGGGCATCAAGCTTAGATTGTAGGATGACCGGGGTGTTAAGCATGCACCAGTTTAGGTCACCTAGCAGCACGAACTCTGAAGATAGATGGGGGGCTCTGAGCACAGCTGGGGGCAGAGGGTGGTCTATAGCAAGCGGCAACAGTGAGAGACTTGTTTCTAGAAAGGTGGATTTTTAAAAGTAAAAGTTCAAATTGTTTGGGTACAGACCTGGATAGTAAGACAGAACTCTGCAGGCTATCTCTGCAGTAGATTGCAACACCGCCCCCTTTGGCCATTCTATCTTGTCTGAAGATGTTATAGTTAGGGATGGAAATTTCAGCGTTATTGGTGGTCTTCCTAAGCCAGGATTCAGACACGGCTAGGACATCCGGGTTGGCAGAGTGTGTTAAAGCAGTGAATAAAACAATCTTAGGGAGGAGGCTTCTAATGTTAACATGCATGAAACCAAGGATTTTATGGTTGCAGAAGTCAACAAATGATAGCGCCTGGGGAATAGGAGTGGAGCTAGGCACTGCAGGGCCTGGATTAACCTCTATATCACCAGAGGAACAGAGGAGGAGTAGGATAAGGGTACGGCTAAAGGCTTTAATGTCTGGTCGTCTAGGACGTCCTGAACAGAGAGTAAAAAGAACAGGTTTCAGGGGGCGATAAAATAGATTCAAGGCATAATGTACAGACAAAGGTATGGTAGGACGTAAATACAGTGGAGGTAAACCTAGGCATTGAGTGGTGATGAAAGAGATATTGTCTCTAGAAACATTTAAACCAGGTGATGTTATCGCATGTGTGGGTGGTGGAACTGAAGGGTTGGATAAGGTATATTGAGCAGGGCTAGAGGCTCTGCAGTGAAATAAGACAATAAACACTAACCAGAACAGCAATGGACAAGGCATATTGACATTGAGGAGAGGCATGCTTAGCCAAGTGATCATAAGGGTCCAGTTAGTAGTGAGGCTGGTTGGGGACATGGCGATTCAGACAGCTAGCCGGGGATAGCAATCTAGCACTTGCAAGCAGGCCGGCTAACAAAGACGGAGGAAGTCTGTTTATAGCCTCCTCGTACGTTTTCGTCGGTAGACCAGTCGTGATGGGTTAGTGGGGTTCCGTGTGGTGAAGGGGACCAGGCCAATTGGCAAAATAGGTAATAGTGGACCAAGAAATTGTCCGATGGACCTGTTTAGCTAGCAGCCGATATGCTCTAGACCGCTAACGTTAGCAGGCCGCAGTTAGCTGATGGGCGTTCAGGTAACGTTGCGATGGAGGGCCGGTTGAATAACCCCTCGGGCAGATAACGTCGGTAGTCCAGTCGTGAAGGCCCGGTGGGGCTCCGCACCGGCAGTAGAGACGGGTCCAGATAGGTGTTGTATCCCAGGAGTGGCTGATGGGATTCTTCAGCCAGCCGGAAGATAGGCTTAGCATAGGCTAGCTTCAGGCTAATTGGTGGTTTCTCCGGGACCAACATTAGCCAATAGTCACTCGGATGGCAGCTAGCTGCAAGATCCAGGTGAAAATATCCAGAGCTTGCGGTAGGAATCCGGGGATATGGAGAGAAAATAGGTCCGGTATGCTCTGGTTTGAGTCGCGTTATACGAACGGCGAGAGCTTTTCCGAGCTAAAGATTAGCTGCTGCTTTCCGCTAGCAATGGTAAGCTAAGTACTAACGTTAGCTAGTGAGCTGGTTAGCTTCTGTTAGGGAATTCTGGATTCGAGGTGGATAATACTTGAAAAAAAACAGATCCGTACCATATTGGGTGAGGCGGGTTGCAGAAGAGTGTTATGAAGTTGAGTTTTAGAAAAAAATATATAAAATTATATGCGAAGAAAATATATAAAAGATATATACACTGGACACGACAGGACGAGGACAAAAGACGTCTGACTGCTACGCCATCTTGGAATCGAAAGTAAAAAACCTGTCTGATCAGGATGAACAATATCTGGTAAAACCTTTTTTATTCTGTGTGCTATGCATTTCACCAGGATTTTCGCATCACAACATTGAAGAGTAAGATGCCTCTAGTTTTTTAAATGGACTGAATATTTATACTTACCACCTGGGTCCTGTTTTAGTAGTAATGAAATCAGACCTTCTTATTGAGTACCTGAAAGTCTACCATTTGTATATCAGTAATTAAAACATGCTAATAATGGATCTTTGAGTACATAAAAAAATGTCTGATATACCTCTACGGGTATACCAACAATTAACATTTTTAGATAATGAAGCATATACTTTTTACATTGTCTTAATGATGGAGGATTGGTTGATTTTCAGCTTTTATGTATATGTTTTTTCAAGATAATTGACGAGAAGAGTATCGTCCAGCCCATCGGGTATCTCAATGCACTCTCATATGACAGGTCTTGAAATATGCAGACAGACGCAATAAAAGTACATTGTAATACTTATTTTTTGATTATATAAATATTGCACAAGAGTGTGCAAAGCTGTCATTAAGGCAAAGGGTGGCTGCTTTGAAGAATCTCATATCAAATATATTTTTATTTGTTTAACACTTTTTTTGATTAATACATGATTTCATATGTGTTATTTCATAGTTTTGATGACTTCACTATTATTGTATAACGTTGAAAATAGTAAAAAATAAAGAGAAACCCTGGAATGAGTAGGTGTGTCCATACCTTTGACTGCTTGACTGGTACTGTATACTGTATCTACAGTTGAAGTCGGAAGTTTACATACACTTAGGTTGGAGTCACTAAAACTTGTTTTTCAACCACTCCACAAATGTCTTGTTAACAAGCAATGGTTTTGGCAAGTCGGTTAGGACATCTACTTGTGCATGACACAAGTAATTTTTCCAACAATTGTTTACAAACAGATTGTTTCACAATTACAGTGGGTCAGAAGTTTACATACACTAAGTTGACTGTGCCTTTAAACAGCTTGGAAAATTCCAGAACATGATATCATGGCTTTTAGAAGCTTCTGATAGGCTAATTGACATAATTTGAGTCAATTGGAGGTTTACCTGTGGATGTATTTCAAGGCCTACCTTCAAACTCAGTGTCTCTTTGCTTGACATCATCGGAAAATCAAAAGAAATCAGCCAAGACCTCCGAAAAATTATTGTAGACTTCCAAACGCCTGAAGGCACCGTGTTCATCTGTACAAGCAATAGTGCTCAAGTATAAACACCATGGGAACACGCAGCCGTCATACCGCTCAGGAAGGAGACGAGTTCTGTCTCCTAGAGATGAACGTACTTTGGTGCGTAAAGTGCAAATCAATCCCAGAACAACAGCAAAGGACCTTGAGAAGATGCTGGAGGAAACAGGTACAAAATTATCTATATCCACAGTAAAACGAGTCCTATATCGACATAACCTGAAAGGCCGCTCAGCAAGGAAGAAGCCACTGCTCCAAAACCACCATAAAAAAGCCAGACCACGGTTTGCAACTGCACATGGGGACAAAGATCGTACTTTTTGGAGAAATGTCCTCTGGTCTGGTGAAACAAAAATAGAACTGTTTGGCCATAATGACCATCATTATGTTTGGAGGAAAAAGGGGGAGGCTTGCAAGCCAAAGAACACCATCCCAACCGTGAAGCACGGGGGTGGCAGCATCATGTTGTGGGGGTGCTTTGCTGCAGGAGGGACTGGTGCACTTCACAAAATAGATGGCATCATAATGAGGCAAAATATGTGGATTTATTGAAGCAACATCTCAAGACATCAGTCAGGAAGTTAAAGCTTGGTCACAAATGGGTCTTCCAAATGGACAATGACCCCAAGCATACTTCCAAAGTTGTGGCAAACCATGGATTATTGAGTTCATTGTTAGTTAGTAGACATGACTCTGCCATTGTGTTGTAGAAGTTGTGAATTTTGTCTCCTGCATAATAAATTCTATACATTAGTTTATACTGGATTAAGCAAACATTTTCATTAACTGTAATTTTGTTAGTTACTTTCCCTCCATCTTGTGCCAACATCAATTATTTTTAAGTCTTGCTTTCAGAAGCTTTTTCTAAGAGACTAAATACATTTAAATAAAGGTTCAATAAAATTGTATAAATGAAGATTGTCAGTTGGCTACCTCTAACAGAAAACTTTCGAACTCCACCCATAACTTTCCCAGAAGGCGTGGATTATTGAGTCATAGTTAGTTTTACACTTCAGCCCTGGGATTTAACAGGTGACTATAGGGATATACAACCTGGGCCCTTGTACTAACACTGCATAATACTGCTATAATACTGCTGTCTGAGTGCTTCTCTATACACCCTACTAGTATGTGTATAATATATGGAAACCCTCTTATCTTGTGTTGATACTGTAGGTGATTTATGGTGGCTCAGGAGAGGCTACTGTGTAAACTATTGTTTTAATCCTCTCTGGTCTGAGTCAGTGTTGTGGTAATGTCTAGGGATATGACTGTGCATATTAAAGATTGTGTTAAGTGTTAGCTTTGGCTAATGGCTGTGCCCATACTGCCTGAGAGACGCTTCAATTTATTGCCTCTAATGTGCTGAAGGCTTAGTGATTTTCATTTACAAGTGGATTCTAATGACTAATGTGAGTCTCATGAGACACCCATCCCTAGAGCTTAGTCAGTGAGTTTAGTTTCTCTGTGCTATGGGGTAGGCTGAGGATGATGATGGTGTAGTTTCTCTCTTTTACCAGCAGAGGGCATAGTCTTCCTTTGTCAGAGACACAGAGGGTTTGGTAGCGGCTCTCAGGCTCCACTGACTGCCACAGTGACTCTGACATATACACCAACCACCTCTACACTGACTGACACATTGACATGCAGCTCACCTTCCTTCCTTATTTCATCTCACACACTATTTCTGTCTCTCTGTCATCGCTCCCTTCCTCACTCCCTCCCTCCCTCTCCAGAGGGGATCAGTGTGTGCAGTGTGCAGTGTGCAGCTGGTTTCAGTGACAGTCTGAGTGTTGACCAATAGCAGAGCTGGAACAGGGGCCAGAGGGGACTAAGAGGCCATGAGAAAGGGATAGCCTCCCTCACCCTCACCCCTCCACGACCACCGCTGCTCTCACCCTGGCCAACGCTCAGACACACACTCACAGACTCTGCCGCACATACTGCACACACTCAAACAAACACACACACTCTGTCACAGCATACACACACAGGGTCCGTTTTAATACATACATCCTACAACATTTGTACACACAGAACTATGTATTTCTATACAGTGAGGGGGAAAAAGTATTTGATCCCCTGGCGGATTTTGTACGTTTGCCCACTGACAAAGAAATGATCAGTCTATAATTTTAATGGTAGGTTTATTTGAACAGTGAGAACAGAATAACAACAAAAATATCCAGAAAAACACATGTGAAAAATGTTATAAATTGATTTGCATTTTAATGAGGGAAATAAGTATTTGACCCCCTCTCAATCAGAAAGATTTCTGGCTCCCAGGTGTCTTTTATACAGGTAACGAGCTGAGTTAGGAGCACACTCTTAAAGGGAGTACTCCTAATCTCAACTTGTTACCTGTATAAAAGACACCTGTCCACAGAAGCAATCAATCAATCAGATTCCAAACTCTCCACCATGGCCAAGACCAAAGAGCTCTCCAAGGATGTCAGGGACAAGATTGTAGACCTACACAAGGCTGGAATGGGCTACAAGACCATCGCCAAGCAGCTTGGTGAGAAGGTGACAACAGTTGGTGCGATTATTCGCAAATGGAAGAAACACAAAAGAACTGTCAATCTCCCTCGGCCTGGGGCTCCATGCAAGATCTCACCTCGTGGAGTTGCAATGGTCTTGAGAACGGTAAGGAATCAGCCCAGAACTACACGGGAGGATCTTGTCAATGATCTCAAGGCAGCTGGGACCATAGTCACCAAGAAAACAATTGGTAACACACTATGCCGTGAATGACTGAAATCCTGCAGCGCCCACAAGGTCCCCCTGCTCAAGAAAGCACATATACATGCCCGTCTGAAGTTTGAATGATTCAGAGAACAACTGGGTGAAAGTGTTGTGGTCAGATGAGACCAAAATGGAGCTCTTTGGCATCAACTCAACTCGCCGTGTTTGGAGGAGAAGGAATGCTGCCTATGACCCCAAGAACACCATCCCCACCGTCAAACATGGAGGTGGAAACATTATGCTTTGGGGGTGTTTTTCTGCTAAGGGGACAGGACAACTTCACCGCATCAAAGGGACGATGGACGGGGCCATGTACCGTCAAATCTTGGGTGAGAACCTCCTTCCCTCAGCCAGGGCATTGAAAATGGGTGGTGGATGGGTATTCCAGCATGACAATGACCCAAAACACACAGCCAAGGCAACACAGGAGTGGCTCAAGAAGAAGCACATTTAGGTCCTGGAGTGGCCTAGCCAGTCTCCAGACCTTAATCCCATAGAAAATCTGTGGAGGGAGCTGAAGGTTCGAGTTGCCAAACGTCAGCCTCGAAACCTTAATGACTTGGAGAAGATCTGCAAAGAGGAGTGGGACAAAATCCCTCCTGAGATGTGTGCAAACCTGGTGGCCAACTACAAGAAACGTCTGACCTCTGTGATTGCCAACAAGGTTTTGCCACCAAGTACTAAGTCATGTTTTGCAGAGGGGTCAAATACTTATTTCCCTAATTAAAATGCAAATCAATTTATAACATTTTTTACATGCGTTTTTCTGGATTTTTTTGTTGTTATTCTGTCTCTCACTGTTCAAATAAACCTACCATTAACATTATAGACTGATCATTTCTTTGTCAGTGGGCAAACAGGGGGGATCAAATACTTTTTTCCCTCACTGTACTTGTGAGGACTTTTTGGGGACCAACAAATTTATTACCATTCAAAATCCTATTTTTCTGAACCCCTAACCCTAAACTTAACCTTAACCCTTGCCCTAAGCCTAAAATAGCATTTTTCCTCATGGGGACTGGCAAAATGTCCCCACTTGTCTGAATTTTCCTTGTTTTTTCTATCCTTGTGAGGACTTCTGGAACCCACAAGGATAGTTAAACAAAAACACACATACACACAGAAATTCAGTGATATTCACAGAGAAAACAAATCCTTTCCCAGAGACACAAATAGCAACATGTGACACATACAGTGTTATTCTATCCACCTGACTTGTTTAATAGTTACCAAGGCAGGCAGGTGCTCACAGCATTTCAACACACCTCAAACAGTCAGGAAGTGGAGTGAAATAAAATCACCTCAAACATTCAGGAAGTGGAGTGAAATAAAATCACCTCAAACATTCAGGAAGTGGAGTGAAATAGAATCACCTCAAACTAATGTTAACTCGTGGTAACCAGGCACTGAACTCACACAGCCCCCTCGCCCCTCCTCCTTAACAACTCTGCACAATTCCCAGGGTCTAGTTCCCCTTCTGTGGATGTGCTGTATCGCCACCATTGACACTTCTTTCTCATGTGTCTTTTTTAAACTCACAGAGAGCAAGTCTTGGCACTCTCCACAACTCTGCCTCTGATTGTGACAGATTTGGTTCTGTCACTGCATAATGAACGATCATCGTGTAGACACTGGCACAGTCACACCTTCCTTCTGCTGCTACCCAGAGCTGTGTGCACCTCCCTCAGTGCCCTACAGGCCTTCTCGCCACTCTTCAACTGAGTTGTATTAATCCCAGAGCAGTTCCCGACCTTGATGGTAATAACTATTCAATGAACATATGCGTATAGGTGCTTGTTTGATTCCATAATTGAGAAGAGCAGGTTTGTGTACTGTGTGTGTGCTGTGTGTGTGTACTGTGTGTGTATTGTGTGTATACAGTATACTGTGCACTGCATGTGATCAGATGTGTTTGTCTGAGTGGGTATATTTGTGCATCATTTTGTATGTGTGTGTGTGTGTGTGTGCCCTGACCTGTGTGTGAACCTTTAACCCGAGTGCAAAGTGTTTTAAGAGTGTGCTGTGCTGCCACACCAGGCAGAAGTGAAACCTGTGGGTATGTGGCTTTGTGTTGGCCTGCTGTGTGTGTGTGTACCCATGTCCCTGGGAGCGCCACATCAGCGCCTCTGACATCTGCCTCTCTCTGTTTCTCTCTCTCTTTCTCTCGTTCTTTCTCTCTGTCTATCTTCATGGCAGCACATCCGCCTTGGTGTGGTCACACGTACGCAGCCGTCTGCAGCCACACTCAGGGTTCTTAGACACACACACAGGCAGATCGTCACGTACTCGCCCCGTGTAACTCAATCAACCATTGGGGCCACCTGAACCTGAGAATAAATGTGAGTTCCGTTTCACACACTACACACTTGTGCATGCACACACACCTGCTTTTGTTGAATGATCATTATACTGTAAGCCACAGGAGGTTGGTGGCACCTTAATTGGGGAGGACGGGCCCGGGATAATTGCTGAAGAGGAATAGGTAGAATGGCTTCAGATACATAAAACACATGGTTTGATGCCATTCCATTGGCTGCATTCCAACCATTATTATCAGCGGCCTCCATTGCTGTATGCCCATGTGAAGGCTGGTGCCTTTTCAGCGACAGTACATGTACTATGTGTGATGGTCTATTCAGTGTGAATGTCTAGCTGAGGACTGTGTGTTGGAACATAAGATGGCCATGGGCCCCTCTCTCACTGTGTGACAGAGAGCTGAGAGAATTGAGTGTGGGAAAGAGAGAACTTCAAGCGGAACTGTTTGTCAGTTTTCTATGCATCACGGAGAGTGAAAAAGAAAATATTGTCATTGTGAAACTGGGTGTAATATTGGGGATCATACTGTATGGCACTTTGCATGTGTGTGCTAGTGTTATTATGAATGTGAGAGAGAGAGAGAGAGAGAGAGAGAGAGAGAGAGAGAGAGAGAGAGAGAGAGAGAGAGAGAGAGAGAGAGAGAGAGAGAGAGAGAGAGAGAGAGAGAGAGAGAGAGAGAGAGAGAGAGAGAGAGAGAGAGAGAGAGAGAGAGAGAGAGAGAGAGAGAGAGAGAGAGAGAGAGCTAGTGAGCTAAACAGAGGAAGTGATCTGCTATCGTTCACTCTGGTTCAGTAGAGGGTTCAGCTGAAAGTGATTCACCCACTGATGGAGTTTCCAGTGAAGGAAGGGCCTTCTCTGCCAATAACTACCCACCACCTCCTCTCATCCCCCTACTACCCTCATAGGAGGCCATGGAGAGGGCCAGGCCAGGGGGCATGGACAACAACGGGAACTGGTGTGTGGGTGGCAGTGCCTAGGGATGGAGGGAGAGGGAGGGTGCTCTTTGGGCCAAGGGAATAGGTGGATCTGCTAGTATACTGTGTGAGACACTTAGTTAGTCAGCCCACAGTCAGAGGGGATCTGCCTGTCTGTCTGTCTGTCTGTATATCTTGCGTTGGCCAGAGATGTCATGACTTTTGTTCATATAGTACAGGTCTACAGTATTATGCTGACGCACTGCCAGTATTTCTGGAAGGTCACTGCCCTGCAGACAAAAAAAGAGTCGTTAGGACATCACCAGAACGTCAGGAGGTTGTGTCATAGTCCCAGAGATGTCCTTAATACGTCCCTTGTTTGCTGGGTGGTCTAATTAAGCAATATGGCCCGACGGTGTGGTATATGGCCAATATACCACGGCTAAGGGCTGTTCTTAAGCACGACGCAACGCTGAGTGCCTGGATACAGCCCTTAGCCGTGGTATATTGGCAATATAGCACAAACCACCGAGGCACCTTACTGCTATTGTAAACTGGTTACCAACGTAATTAGAGCAGTAACAATACATATTTTGTCATACCTGTGGTATACGGTCTGATATACCATGGCTGTCAGCCAATCAGCATTCAGGGCTCGAACCACCCAGTTTATAATTGCTTGTAAATGCACCCCATGTAGCCCATAGTGCCTCAGCGTTGCCTCAGTCTTAATTTTCAGTTCAGCCTGCAGTTCAGCTCAGAGGGTTTGGGGGAGTATCAGAGTACAATATGACACACACAGACACTAAAAACACACATGTGGATGGGAGAGGAGAGCTGATGCTACAACATTAACCCTAATGAGCTAACTGTAAAAACCATGACTTTTGATGGATGAATGGATAGATGGATGTGAGAGTGGCCCATCACTGGAGCTGCATTGCCAGGCCAGCTGCATGTGTGTGCGTTATGGAACTGTGTTGTGGCAGGGGCCCTGAAAGCACTCTGCAAAAGGTCTGTTCAGCTCATGGCCCACCATGCTACCCTACACACAAGGACACACATACACATGCATACACGGGCACGCTTAGAAAGGCACACCAACACACACAACACACATGTACTGTACGCACACACGCTCACCCCCCTTTCCAGCCCATTTCCTCTGCACAGGGCATGAGAACTCCCCTGATGTCTCTCCTCCCACTCTTCTCTCTTCCTTCTCTCCTCTCCCCAATGCGCCCCTGTCCTCTCACTCACCCCCTCTTCTCTACCCTCCCTCCCTCTTTCCCTCCCTCAAACACATCTTCACCCTGCCCTGCCCTCCTCACTCTCTAGTACCCCTCTTCCCTCACGGTCCCCCTCTCCTCTTTTCTGCTACTCTCCTCTTTCTCTCATTTTATTTCCTGCCTCCATCTGTGCCCAATTTACCCCGAGCATGTTCTGTTTTTTTCGTTGATAATTTGTTTTTGATTCCCCAGAATTAGAAAAGCATTGTGTGCACTCTCGCTTGGGTGAGCGCACACATACATACACACACACACACACACACACACACACGCATACACACACACATACAAACACACATACACACACACATACACACACACATACACACACACGTGCTCACACACACGTACTCACACACACGTACTCACACACACGTACTCACAGATTTTTATTGTATTATTCTATAAAAGTTGCTATAAATCACTGGTTATTAATCGGCCCCAGACGGCCCTCCCTCCCTTTCCCCCCACTCGCTCTCCTCACAAACACAGACCAGATGCATAGGAAATGGGATGGCAAGAAGGGCACCCAAGAGACAGTCTGTTTTTTCTCTTTTTTCCCTCCTTTTCTTCCTCGTTCCCCCTATTTTCTGAGAACGTTAATTTATGTTGAAATGCCCGAACTCACAGAGGAAATAAAGTTTAAATTAACGTTTAGATTTTTTTTAATGAAAGAATAAATATAAATCGTCCTTCTCCTGCCAAATAGCCCGGTGTGTGGGATAGAGGTTAAACGTCCATCCTCTGTTGTTGAAGGCAAAAGGGTTCAAGTCCAGCTGGTTGAATTGAACCCAGTTCATCTCATAAACACTCAACACGCTTACATGTGTGTATTCAATCTCTCTTTCTCTCTCCCTTTCTTTCTTATACCAACCTGTTCTACTCTCTCCCTGTCCATACACACAGGGACATGTTTTCTATCACAGTGTCTTCCATGGCAATTCCCTATGCTTGCACAGTCAGTGAGTGACTACTGCCCTCTTTCATTGTCCATAACTTACAGTTTTCTTTCTGAAAGATACTGTGTATTTGTCTGCCCTGTTGACTGCATCACCTCTTTGCCCTCTAACTGACACTGTGCAGTGAGACAGTGTTTCCCTGCCAGACACCCGGTTTCCTCTCCATTAGTTCAGACACTCTCAGATTAGCCTTCAGTTCCCCCTGATCAGGCCACAGTGACACACACCTGCACCCCGCGCTGCTGGCTGACTCTCTCACACACACAGAGAGAGAGAGAGAGAGAGAGAGAGTGAAATGTAAGTGAGCGGACATGCAGTTGAAGTCGGAAGTTTACATACAACTTAGCCAAATACATTTAAACTCAGTTTTTCACAATTCCTGACATTTAATCCTAGTAAAAATTCCATGTTTTAGGATCACCCCTTCATTTTAAGAATGTGAAATGTCAGAATAATAGTAGAGATAATTATTTATTTCAGCTTTTATTTCTTTCATCACATTCCCAGTGGGTCAGAAGTTTACATAGACTCTTAGTATTTGGTCGCATTGTCTTTAAATTGTTTAACTTGGGTCAAACGTTTCGGGTAGCCTTCAACAAGCTTCCCACAATAAGTTGGGTCAATTCTGGCCCATTCCTCCTGACAGAGCTGGTGTAACTGAGTCAGGTTTGTAGGCCTCCTTGCTCGCACACGCTTTTCAGCTTTTTCAGTCTGCCCACACATTTTCTATGGGATTGAGGTCAGGGCTTTGTGATGGCCACTCCAATACCTTGACTTTGTTGTCCTTAAGCCATTTTGCCACAACTTTGGAAGTATGCTTGGGGTCATTGTACATTTGGAAGACCCATTTGCGACCTAGCTATAACTTCCTGACTGATGTGCGAGTACAAACATAACGATAGTCATTATGGCCAAACAGTTCTATTTTTGTTTCATCAGACCAGAGGACATTTCTCCAAAAAGTACGATCTTTGTCCCCATGTGCAGTTGCAAACCGTGGTCTGGCTTTTTTATGGCTGTATTGGAGCAGTGGCTTCCTCCTTGCTGAGCGGCCTTTCAGGTTATGTCGATATAGGACTCGTTTTACTGTGGATATAGATACATTTGTACCTGTTTCGTCCAGCATCTTCACAAGGTCCTTTGCTGTTGTTCTGGGATTGATATTCACTTTTCGCACCAAAGTATGTGCATCTCTAGGAGACAGAATGCGTCTCCTTCCTGAGCTGTATGGTGGCTGCGTGGTCCCATGGTATTTATACTTGCGTACTATTGTTTGTACAGATGAACGTGGTACCTTCAGGCGTTTGGAAATTGCTCCCAAGGATGAACCAGACTTGTGAAGGTCTACAATTTTTTTTCTGAGGTCTTGGCTGATTTCTTTTGATTTTCCCATGATGTCAAGCAAAGAGGCACAGAGTTTGAAGGTAGGCCTTGAAATACATCCACAGGTACACCTCCAATTGACTCAAAGTATGTCAATTAGCATATCAGAAGCTTCTAAAGCCATGACATCATTTTATGGAATTTTTCAAGCAGTTTAAAAGCACAGTCAATTTAGTGTATGTAAACTTCTGACCCACTGGAATTGCCAAAACTATAGTTTGTTATCAAGAAATGTGTGAAGGTGTTGAAAAACTCCAACCTAAGTGTATGTAAACTTCTGACTTCAACTGTATCTGTCCCACCTTGTCCTTTGACTGACTGACTGAGTGACTGGGATCCTGTGTGTCTGTTCACAGAAAGCATCAATGTGAGAAATGTGTGCCTGTTGGCTGCAGGACCGAGCTAGGGGGAGAGGAGAGCGCTGGTTTTCAGGCACTCAGGGACAGCCTGCAGAGTTCTGCCAAGAGCAACATGGACCTGTGTTCTTAGGGAGAGCTATGGGGGTGAGGGAGGAGGGGAGCGTGGGAGGGGGGGCCAGGCGAGGCTGAGAGGGGTTCCCCAGGGCACCTTCTTGGGCCCGCTCCAAAGTCCTACTAGGTGATATGGCAGAATATGACATGGTATGTCACTACCTTACAGGATCCATTCCATTATGTTTTATATCTCCGTTGAATATTACAAATTAAGATACGCTATATGGGGGCCGATTCCGACCCGAGTTAAGTGTGCGTAAATGGAACGTAATTCCCTTTTTATGCACTTTCCTCTCTACGCATATTCTGACCTTGAACTTAAACATGAAAATCACATGCTATTCACCCTATTCGTTGGGGTGGAGATCAAAGAAATAAAGGTATGGCTGAGGTGTGTCTACGCCTTATTCGGTGCGGCAGGTACTAGCCGTTGGACTAGTAACCGAAAGGTTGCAAGATTGAATCCCCGTTAAATAAAGGTCAAATATATAATCTCATAATTCCACAACCTTTACGTGTGATGAAACAATGAATAATGATGTAGGTTGTCATCACAGTACCATAATTAGTGAGGATTGAAGTAGATTTAAAGAAATACTGTTCAACCCCTATTGTACACTTTCTCACGTTCCAATATTTCATGGATTGAACAATTGAATATGGCAACTTCCAGGATGAATCAAACCCCTGTATTTTTGATTCAACAATATATTTTGTGTATAAAGGCTCTTCAAACCATTTTTTTTATTATTCATAAATACTTCCCTAACCCTAAATAATAAACAAGATAACAATATTTGTATCTATGAATTGATGCTGAAAAAGCAACAAATATGCATGTATATGTCTTTCTTTTATTGATCCCTAATATTCGAAACCGTTCTCTCCATATATTCTTGTGCATGGGTCTCCAGACCACCATAGTCCCTGTGCCTAAGAACACCAAGGTAGCCTGCCTAAATGACTACCGAGCCGTAGCAATTACATATGTAGCCATGAAGTGCTTTGAAAGGCTGGTCATGGCTCACATCAACACCATTATCCCAGAAACCCTAGACCCACTCCAATTTGCATACCGCCCCAAAAGATCCACAGATGATGCAATCTCTATTGCACTCCACACTGCCCTTTCTCACCTGGACAAAAGGAACACCTATGTGAGCATGCTATTCATTGACTACAGCTCAGCGTTCCACAACATAGTGCCCTCAAAGCTCATCACTAAGCTAAGGACCCTGGGACTAAACACCTTCCTCTGCAAATGGATCCTGGACTTCCTGACGGGCTGCCCCCCAGGTGGTAAGGGTAGGTAACAACACATCTGCCACGCTGATACTCAACACAGTGGTCCCTCAGGGGTGTGTGCTCAGTCCCCTCTAGTACTCCCTGTTTATCCATGACTTTATGGCCAAGCACGACTCCAACACCATCATTAAGTTTGCCAATGACACAACAGCAGTAGGCCTGATCACTGACAACGATGAGATAGCCTATAGGGAGGAGGTCAGAAACCTGGCAGTGTGGTGCCAGGATAACAACCTCTCCCTCAATGTGATCAAGACAAAGGAGATGATTGTGGACTACAGAAAAATGGGGAATGAGCACGCCCCCATTCTCATCGACGGAGCTGTAGTGGAGCAGGTTGAGACCTTCAAGTTATACAGCTGCACCATCAAGAGCATCCTGACTGGTTGCATCACCGCCTGGCATGGCAACTGTTCGACCGCAAGGCACTACAGAAGATAGTGAGTACGGCCCAGTACATCACTGAGGCCAAGCTTCCTGCCATCCAGGACCTCTATACCAGGCGGTGTTATTGGAAGTCCCAAAAAATTGCCAAGAACTCCAGCCACACTAGTCATAGACTGTTCTCTCTGCTACCACACGGCAAGTGGTACCAGAGCTCGAAGTCTAGGTCAAAAAGGCTTCTTACCAGCTTCTACCCCCAAGCCATAAGACTCTTGAACAGTTAATCAAATGGCAACCTGGACTATTTGCATTGGACTATTTGCATTGTCCCCACCCCAATCCACATTTCTTCACTGCCGCTACTCTCTGTTTATTATCCATGCATAGTCACTTTACCTCTACCTAAAGGTGCATATTACCTCAATTACTTCGACTAACCGGTGCCCCCGCACATTGACTCTGTACCGGAACCCCCTGTATATAGCCTCACAACTGTTATTTTGTTGTTGCTCCTTAATTATTTGTTCGATTTCTATTTAATTTTTTTTCTTCTAACTGCATTGTTGATTAAGTGCTTGTAAGTAAGCATGTCACTGTAAGGTTCTGTTCTATTCGTCGCATGTGACAAATCTAATTTGATTTGACTACCATATCCCCCTCTATTAACACTACTTGCAGGAAGAACTACTTAGAAACCTTTCAAAATATCCCAAAATACATAAAAGATGTTCAGCTATGGCCACTTTTTTGCATGCTAGAATCTCAATTATTAAAAATAAATGTGCTCCCTCATATCAATTTTAGTTCCATGTTACCACTGCCTCCTCCTATACACTATTGGTCTAAACTTGACTCTGTCATAAAGAAGTTAATTTGGGGAGCAAGACCACAGATTAATTTGGAGAGCGAGACCACAGATTAAATATGGAGAGCGATTTGGAGAGCGAGACCACAGATTAAATGTGCAACACTACAGAGAACAAAAGCATCAGGTGGACTTGCAGTTACAAATCTAACGTTTTATCACCTATCATTCCAAATGAATTTCCTGAAGACCTGTTTAAACCCAGAGGCTTCTGTTTCTCAGCGTGTTATAGAAGTGTCAATAGTTTCACCAATTAGATTACAAGATGTATTATTTTCTAGGGCTGGGATTGACTCCTAAAGAATGTGCATTATTGTTTGGATCCATTATAGCATGCTCAGTAAATGTGTGGGAAGCTACAGAGAAGCATATGCGATCGAATCTTAAATGGCATTCATACTCTCCAATATGGCTTAATAAAGAAGAAGAAACCATTTATATAAAATTATTGGTCTAAGAAGGGTATTTATACTTTCAAAGACATGTTCAATTAAATGGACTCCTCAGTTTCCAGGAAATCCACCAGTGTTTTAATGTCCCAGGTTCATCATTTTGTCTTTACCTTCAACTCTGCTTATCAATGCGAGCCTATGGGTTCCCCTGGGGAGCAGAACTAGCAGTACACCCATTGGTCAAACTTCTAACAGACAGACACCCCTCAAATGGAGTTGTATCTACAGTATAGTCAATTAATTCTAGCAGCACAAAAAACATTAACTCTATCCACTGTATGGGAAAAAGATTTGACACTTGCTGACCGACAAATAAACTGGGATATATTTGGATCATCTAGAAACCCTAATCACCAATTAATTAATTTGAAAATTTTCCATAGAACCTATCTAACACCTCAAAAAAGACATCACATGGGTATCAGTCCATTGCCATTATGTGAGTTCTGCACCACAGGGGACCTTGTTACTTTTCAGAATGTGCTGTGGAAATGCCCGGGAGTGATTGAATTCTGGGGGAAAGTCAATGATGCCATCTCTGTACTTATAGATAAAATACTGCCATTAGATCCAATAGTGACGTTGCTTTGTGATGACTCTGATTGGCACTTGTCAGAATGCCAACGGAGAGTGTGGTTGGCAGGAACCACAGATGCTGAAAAAGTGATTGTACAAAGGTGGATTCCACCTCATCAGTTACCATTGCAACAATGGCTGCTCACATTTAAGGAAATTGTACTTATGGAGCTCTCCTAAGTCTGAATCGGCTCCATAGATTTATGCACAGGAGGTTGTTGACACCTTAATTTGGTAGGATGGGCTCGTGGTAATGGCTGGAGCGGAATAATGAAATGGTATCAAATACATCAAACAAGTGGTTTCCATGTATTTGATGCCATTCCATTTGCTCCATTTCAGTCATTAATATGAGCCGTCCTCCCCTCAGCAGCCTCCACTGGATTCATGGCATGTTTTTTTAAATAATTTGATGTAGGCCTTCAGTGCATGTACAGTGACAGGCATCCTGTCAGTGAATTCATTACATTTTAGTTTTTCACGATGATGATGATGGTAATGGTGATAATGAGAATGAGGATGAGCATGATGGTGATGATGACTAGATCCTACATCAGCAGAAGAAGTGAGGTTACCATTGCTTATTTGTGTGTCTAATTGTTCAGCACCTCTGTAGGGTTGAGTGAGAAGAGAGGAGTAGTGGTCTGGTAGATGGTGAAGGTGAGATAGCACAGAGTGGAGCTGAGGCATGGACACAGATGTCCACTCTCAACAGCCCCTCACTGGTCACAGCCTGGCAAAATATCCTGCATCGCTACAAATATGTAAATATATTGACTTGGAAGGATGGTCTCTTCCCTTCCGACCTTGCAGCGTTTTTGGAGCGAGTGCTGGGGAGACAGTGGAGGGAGAGAAAACAGCTTCAGCGCTCCATATAAGGGCCTGCTTTGGGCTCAAACGGCAGCTTCTCATCACTTTCTACTCCACTGGGCCATTACACCACAGAAAGAACACACACACACACACACATTATGACTCTGTGTTGAGTTAGTACACTGTGTATACACACAGGCATACGACTGTTCATTCTGTGACAGAAGACAGTTTAGCCCAGTCATCACCTCCAGTTCCCAGCCCTAGGCCGTGTTGTGCAGTCAGTGAACAAAATACAAAATGTCAGTGTGTACGCGTGTTGTCTCATATCTGTAGTGAAGCAGCAGCACCTCCCAGCAGCCTGCTGTGACCCAGCTGAACTCTCAGTGCCCTCTCAGGGGTGGATGATTAAAAAGAGGAAAGAAGAGAGAGAAAAGCAGAAACCATACTCACTGGTCTCATTTTCCATAACTCTACCTCTTTCTTTGGTATGTGTGGTCAGACTGTGTGTGTGTGTGTGTGTGTGTGTGTGCGCTAGCAGTCTGTGTGATGGGTATCAGTCCAGGCTTTTCTGGCTATTGGCTTGTGGTTTGGGTCTGGGCAGGGAGAGAGGGTGAGGGTGGTTATGAGCTTCATAGCTGCCACACTGAGACATACTGGCACCACCCGGGCAGTGCTGGTTCCTCTCTCTAAAATACGGAACCACCACAGGGTGTGTGTGTATTTGTGTGTAACTCAACACACAGGGTCAGACTGTGTGTGTGATGTGTCTGTGTTCAATGCCTGTGTGTGTACGTGCGCACCCACGTGTGTATGTGTGTGTGTATGTGTGTGTTAACCACCATGTGATTTTGTGCTTGCCTGTGTGACTTTATGAGGCTAAGTATATGTCTTTGACCAGTGAATGTTCACACAGATGTGTGTGTGCCGTTTATCAGGCTGATTACATCTAGCGATTGTGTGACTAAGTGGATACTTTTGCTTTCAGACTTTCACTCTGGGAGGTTTATTATCAACTTTACACTTGCTGCAATGTAAACCTTGTGGCAGTTTACTAAGATGAAGGTTCTGATTGGGATTTTGTCCTCTAATGTTCGTACTGCTACATATCAACACTGGTACATGTAATAGCACCAAGGTGTACAGCAGTGCATTATGGGTAGCGCTGGTTGTCCAATCAGCTAGTGGATAGCAGGGGTTATGCTCAGTTCAGAGATGAATGTCCAGCTGGTAGCAGTCTCTGGGCACATGGCCCCCTACCTCCCTCCATCTCTCTCCCTCTCTCCTCTCCCTCTCTCCCTCTGTCCTTCTCTCCCTCTATCCTTCTCTCCCTCTCTCCCCTCACTCTCTCCTCTCCCTCTCTCCTTCTCTCCCTCACTCGCTCTCTTTCTTTTTCTCTCTCCATCCATCCCTGAGGCTGGCAGCGGTGTCTGGGCACTCGCTCCACTGTTGGCCTTGACCCCAGCAGGATGTGGAGCTCAGTAATGGTTGTGTGTGTGTGTTTCTGTTCTTTTTTCCTTCTCCTTTTTTCTGATTTTGTGTCTTGGCTGACTTTTTTACCTCTCGAAGAATTTGGAAAGGCCGTGAGATTTTTTTTACTGCATGACTTTCAGCATTGCTCTCTCTCCCTCCTAGCTCTCTATCTCTCTGTCGCTCTCTCGCTCTTGCTCTCTCGCTCCCTCCCTCCCTGTGTCTGCTATGGCTTCTATCTAATAGATTTCATATGTTGCTGCAGTTGACATCAGTCTTAAACTATTTTACATGTGATCTGCGATATTTCCTGAGGAAATCTGTCAGATATTTATTAAGGGCTAATAAAATAAACCTTTCTTGTTCTCCCTTTCTTTCTCTTGTCCAGTTTTTACTCACCTTTATTTGCACTCATACCTTGTCCCTCGTTTGTTGTCCTATGCTTAGAAGCTGGCTAGATTCTATTATTTTTGTTACTCATGCTTTTAAATGGGGCTTATTTGGGAGACAATTTCCTTCCATTCATAAGATGCTGCTGCAGGTCAAGCCTAGGTTGGGTTGGTGTGTGTCTGAGTGGGGCTTGGCAGATGGGGGTCTACCCTTCTCCCTGTCTCCCTCTCTCTTAACACTCCCTCCCTCCCCTCTGTCCTCTCCTCTCCCTGTCTCCCTCTCTCTTAACACTCCCTCCCTCCCCTCTGTCCTCTCCTCTCCCTGTCCCCCTCTTCTATAGCGCCCTCCTTCCCCTTCATCAGTGGTTGTATCCCTCCATCCATCTCCCTGTCTGGGTCTGATAGAGTACTGTGCAGTTAGGAGACTTTAACTCACGCTGTCTGTCTACTGTACTCCAGCCTGTACATTACAGCGAGTAGTAGACAGTAAAGCATTCCTGGAGTTTCCTCTGCATTTACACAGCACTAACACCTTATAAAGACAGGTATTCACACTTGCAGAATATACTGCACAGCATAAAGGTGAACTGACAGTTTTGAGATAATGCAGAAGTTGGATCCATTTAGTTTTTTGGGCTGGAAATGTTCATGTAGGAAGAGATAGGAATTCACACCCGCAAAGTAGCTGTTGTATCTTCACAGTTGTTTGCCGATAAGTTAAACATTTTCAATGTAAAATGATTGCTCTCGAACGGGTTGAGTGTATGTATATAATATATCAAATCTTCTGTTTGTTTTTTTGTCCTTTGTCATTGGCCAGAACAGCAGTGATGGAAAACAAACATATCAGCACTTGACATTCTGAACCTTGAATTGCCCTCCCTCCTTCCATCTCTCTCTCCCTCTCCTCTTCTCTTTCATCCCTCTCACAGCAGTACACCCATTTCGTTCTTTCTGGGGTCCCCTGGTTGTAGTACCCATAATTCACCCTGGGACGCAACACCCACACCATGCTCTCACTAACCTTTATATTGCAGCCAAGACACAGCGAGAGCGAGGGAGAGACCGAGGCAGAGACAGAGGGAGAGAGTAGACACAGCGAGAGCGAGGGAGAGACCAAGGCAGAGACAGAGGAAGAGAGTAGACACAGCGAGAGCGAGGGAGAGACCGAGGCAGAGACAGAGGGAGAGAGTAGACACAGCGAGAGCGAGGGAGAGACCGAGGCAGAGACAGAAGCAGAGAGTAGACACAGCGAGAGCGAGGGAGAGACCGAGGCAGAGACAGAGGGAGAGAGTAGACACAGCGAGAGCGAGGGAGAGACCGAGGCAGAGACAGAGGGAGAGAGGCAGGGGTAAATACTTTCTCTGCCTCTCTGTGGGCCTCCGCCTGAAAAACAAGATGGCGAGAGAGAGTTGGAGAGAGAGATGGAGGGAGTGGGATCTATTAAACAGTCTGGGCATGGAGAAAAAAGAGAGACTGATCTGATAGATGAGTGAGGGATGTGGGGAGAAAGAGAGAGGGGCACGAGGGATGAAATGGAGTAACAGAGAGAGAAAAAAAGAAACAGGGTAGCAGATGGAGAGAGATAGCTGTGGCAGAGGGTGCCTGTCTGTCTCTGCTATCGTCTGTGTGTCAGTCTTTGGGGGATTTATGTGTTTGTTTGTGTCTCTGTCCCCGACTCTGTCACTTCCGTAATGTGTTCCACATTTTGGGCTGTCACAGACATTTGCCTGCTTGCTCTCCATGGAAAGGTGGGGCTTTCCCCCTATTCTTCTCCTCTCTTCTTCTCCTCTGTCATTCTGTAGGTTGGTGAATGCATAGAGCCTAAACCCCAGCCTCCCATAGACTTCCACCGAGTCTGCATTCTCCTTAAAACACACAGTAATTATACAAGTATGTGCTGTGTAACTGGTAGGTTACCACACACTCGATTACATTGAGTTCTTTTGTTTGGTTTAAGGTTAAGGGCCACAACTGGTATTTGGGGTAGGGAAATGTTTGTGCACAACACAAGGCCAGAGTTGTTCAGGTAGTCTACTGGATAATTATGGAGCCATTTATTTTGCTGTAAACAGTTGTGTATTTTTATCGAGTTACAGTTCGGCTTTTGACAAGATGCCAACCAGCGTCTGATTGCACGGCCATGCTAGCAGGTCAACTGGAAGCCAGAGAAGAAGGAAGACAGAATTATTACATTATTAAAGAGGTAAAATATAGACTAATCAAGGGAACTTTTTATATAATCCACAAAACCTCTTCAATCAGATAAGATCAAACACGGTCGTTGAGATTGTGTTTACGCCTCGACTATTGCTGTTGTTCCCGTATTCTGACTGTCAAATCATTAGAACTCTACTGTTCCCATATACTGATTGTGAAATCATTAGAACTCTACTGTTCCCATATACTGATTGTGAAATCATTAGAACTCTACTGTTCCCGTATACTGATTGTGAAATCATTAGAACTCTACTGTTCCCATATACTGATTGTGAAATCATTAGAACTCTGTTGTTCCCGTATACTGATTGTCAAATCATTAGAACTCTACTGTTCCCGTATACTGATTGTGAAATCATTAGAACTCATCATTAGTAATCCTTCTCGTCCAAGGAGCTCACTGGTTGTGGTTAGAGGATGAATGTTGTCTGGTTAGTGTCTAGAGTTATGGCTGTGTGGGCATGGGATCTTATCAGAAAGGCTCAGTGCTACATTGCAGAAAGTGCATTTGGGAAATGGGCATGTACTGTAGTGGATGAGTGTGACAGGTAGGTTACAGTAGATATCATATGTTTATGTAGTCATGTGGCCTTCCTCAGTAAGCTAACTACACCCCAGTTCTAAAGAGACACAGAGGCTGCTGGGACTAAAGAGAAAACAAATTAAAATTGATTACAATAAACATAATCTAAATCAACTCCCCTCTCCTCCCCTCTCCTCCATTCCTCTCCTCACCTCGCCTCTCCTCCTCTCCTCTCCCCTCTACTCTTCCCCCTCTCCCACTCTCATTATTCTACCCCTCCCCAGGGTATTGTGCTTTCTTGGCAGAACACAGGAGAAAGCCACCTGCATAACCCCCCTTCTACACATACACACGCACGCACAGACAGACAGACACACATAAACATGTATACACACACACACACCTCCTTCCCCATGGCCTCTTGATATCAGCCTCATCCAAACAAGCCATCTTGCTCAACACCATGTGTGGACCTGCACCCAAACACACACAGAGCCAACAGGCTGTCCTGTCCTGCTCTCCTTCCCTCCTAGATGTCTATTCCTTGACAAAGAGCAGTCTTTCATCCAGGTAGATAACACACACTCACTCTTTTATCTGCCAACAGTGAAGCTGCCCCTGGCTATAACATGAAAAAGTCTGATGAACTCCCCTCATGACAAGAGCTGCATCAGGGAATGAACCTGAGAGATGGAAAGGGATTTTCCATGGTAAATTACTGCCTCTCTGGCCCCTGTCCTCTGTCGCTCTCTCTTTCCTATCCCTTCTCTCTTTAGTTCTCTCTTTCCTATCCCTTCTCTCTCTCTTTCCTATCCGTTCTCTCTCTCTTTCCTATCCCTTCTCTCCTTAGTTCTCTCTTTCCTATCCCTTCTCTCTTCAGTTCTCTCTTTCCTATCCCTTCTCTCTCTTTCCTATCCTTTCTCTCTTTAGTTCTCTCTTTCTGGCTCTCTCTAACCGTCACTTTCTCACCTGTTGGCCTCCTCTCCTTGCAGGTGGACCTACTGGCAGAATCGAAATATGGTAAAGTTGCCTGTAGGCACTGATATAAGGTCAGTTTACTGTTTTCCCAGTTATGGTTAAGGTTAGACATTGGATATGGTAACCTGATCCTAAATCTGTGCCTTGGGGCTACTCCTCTACCTAGAGCAGGGGAGTGACAGTGTGTCAGGGGACTCAGGGCCCAAGGTGTATTCTCCTGTGGGTCATGGGATCGTTCTGCTCTAAAATACACCATAACACAGCTGTACCAGACCCCAGCCACTGTCACAGAAATGTGCCAGAGCCCATATGGCTGAGTTACGAGGAAAAATGAACACTATGCTTTCCATGGTCTGACTCTGAAATGTTTAAATTCCCCACTGTCATCTGGTACACTTTGTTTCTGTATTGATGGATCGGTGGATTCTGGGCTGAGAGATAGCCCAGTAAATGGGTCACGTTGTTTTGCCATGGGTCATGAGACTGAAAAGAGTGGATTTTGTCACTGCTAAACAGGCCTGTCTTATAGGCCTATGTTATAGGGCTGTCTTATAGGACTGTCTTATAGGGCTGTCTTAGTGTCTGCGTCCCAAATGGAACCATATCCCCCATAGGGGCCCTGGTCAAAGTAGTGCACTATATAGGGAATAGGGTGCCATTTGGGATGCAGCCAGTGTCTCAGGGCCAGCCCAGACTCTCAGTAGTCTGCAGCATAGTGCAGCAGCGACGTACGATGACATGGTCCTGTTTGACTGATTATAAACCAGCAGTCACTGGGTAGTTTCACTGCTCTTTTTACTGATCTGGACAGACACATAGTGGTGTATAGTGGTGTATTAATGCTGTGGGCCAGTGGATGGGCTCCTCTCACAGAGCCATAGCTCATCCAGGCTGAAGGCTACGTCTGAAGGAGAGCCCAGGTTAGGGGCTCTGTTGACACAACTTAGATATACCTTTATTGGTTTTACTCTGGGGTTGTGTGTGTGTGTGTGTGTGTGTGTGTGTGTGTGTGTGTATGTATATATATATATATATATATATATATATATATATATACTAACATAAATTTGACCAACTGGGGACATTTTGTTTGTTCCCATGAGGTCAAGTGCTATTTCTAGGGGGTTTAAGATTAGAATTAGTGTTAAGTTTGGAATTACGTTAAGGGTTAGGGTGAGGAGCTAGGGTTAGTTTTAGGGTTAGTAGCTAAGGTTATGTAACAATTGCTTAACACTATGGGCTACTGCATGGTTAAGCTTAAACTCTATTGGACCAGTTAGGTTCGCTACTGGAACAGGTGGGAGAAATGAAAATTGCACAACTGAATAATTTAAATAAAAATTGGTACCAAAAAAAGAATGACTTTGAGTAAATATTGATACGTGTGAAATTTGTACAATGAGCTCAATATGAATTCAATACATCAACAGTACAATAGACTTAGATATCGGCCATATCCCACCTATAGTTTACTAGCGTTCATCCAGCACTCTTTCAATCTACGGGTCTCTCAGATACCAATGTTCAAAGTTCAATAGAAATACAATAAACATGAATCCACAGAAAAACACAACCCAATTAACAAATAATGACTTATAAACCACTATGAGATGGAATCAAATGTGGTGTCACACCCTAATCTGTTTCACCTGTCCTCGTTATTGTCTCCACCCCCTCCAGGTGTCGCTTATTTTCCCCAGTGTATTTACCTCTGTGTTTCCTGTCTCTCTGTGCCAGTTCGTCCTATTTGTTAGTCAAGTCAACCCAACCAGCGTGGTTTTTCCCCGTACTCCTTTTTCTTGTCTCTTTTCTAGTCCTCATGGTTCTGACCCCTGCCTTTCTCTGGATTACTCTCCCGCCTGCCTGATCATCCTGCCTGCCCTGACCTTGAGCCTGCCTGCCTGCCTGCCACACTGTGCCTCTTGGACCTTTTGCCTGTCCACGACTACTCTTTTGCCTACTCCTTTTGGATTAATCAAGATTGTAAGACTCCAACCACCTGCCTCCTGTGTCTGCATCTGGGTCTCGCCTTGTGTCATGATAGTGAGAGACTGTGCATATCAATAAACACTGTAGGGTGTTTAAATGTGGTATGTGATTATGACAGTCCCACTGAAATGTATGGTGCAATGATCCTACCACATCGTAGTATGGCATGTAAGTCTTCTTATGGATGTCCTGGGTTCGGGTCACTCCTCATCCTTGGTGGAACTGAATCCTTACTCAAACCTGACCTGTTTCACAAACAGGATCACATAAAATATATACCACGAATACCTTTCATATAAATATTCATATACTGTAGCTCTTAGCTTTAATCTCTTACAGGAATAAGAAAATAAAACTTAGCCAAAATGCTTCACTACAGCACTAGGCTCACATGAACTAAACAATAACTAGCCTGGGGCAATGCAAAGGACTTTACACAACTACAGGACTAGGCTCACATGATCTAAACAATAACTAGCCTGGGCAATGCAAAAGACTTTATACAACTACAGCACTAGGCTCACATGAACTAAACAATAACTAGCCTGGGGCAATGCAAAGGACTTTACACAACTACAGCACCAGGCTCAAGTGGACTGAAAAATAGACTAGCCTGGGCAAATTAAACATACTAGCGCTTACACCTACACACGCCTATCCCATCTGGACAAGAGGAATACCTATGTAAGAATACTGTTCATTGACTATAGCTCAGCATTCAACACCATAGTACCCTCCAAGCTCATCATTAAGCTTGAAGCCCTGGGTCTCAACCCCGCCCTGTGCAATTTGGTCCTGGACCTCCTGACGGGCCGCCCCCAGGTGGTGAAGGTAGGAAACAACATCTCCACTTCGCTGATCCTCAACACTGGGGCCCAACAAGGGTGCGTGCTCAGACCCCTCCTGTACTCCCTGATCACCCATGACTGCATGGCCATGCACGCCTCCAACTCAATCTTCAAGTTTGCAGACGACACAATAGTAGTAGGCTTGATTATCAACAACGACGATACAGCCTATAGGAAGGAGGTGAGGGCACCCCGAGTGTGGTGTCAGGAAAACAACCTCTCACTCAATGTCAACAAAACAAAGGAGATGATCGTGGACTTCAGGAAACAGCAGAGGGAGCACCTCCCTCGCAGTTGTAAATGAGAACTTGTTCTCAACTAGCCTACCTGGTTAAATAAAGGTGAAATAAAAATAAACATTGACAGGACAGCAGTGGAGACGATGGACAGTTTTAAGTTCCTCGGCGTACATATCACGGACAAACTGAAATGGTCCAACCACAGCTTGGTGAAGAAGGCGCAACACCGCCTCTTCAGAAATTTGGCTTGTCACCTAAAACCCTCACAAACCTTTACAAATGCACAATTGAGAGCATTCTGCTACGGCAACTGCACCGCCCACAACCGCAGGGCTCTCCAGAGGGTGGTGCGGTCTGCACAACGCATCACCGGGGTCAAACTACCTGCCATCCAGGACACCTACACCACCCGATGTCACAGGAAGGCCAAAAAGATCATCAAGGACAACAACCACCCGAGCCACTGCCTGTTCACCCTGCTACCATCCAGAAGGTGAGGTCAGTACAGGTGCATCAAAGCTGTGACCGAGAGACTGAAAAATAGCTTCTATCTCAAGGCCATCAGACTATTAAACAGCCATCACTATCACAGAGAGGCGGCTGCCTACATACAGACTTGAAATCATTGGCCACTTTAAATAATGGATCACTAGTCACTTTAATAATGGCACTTTAATAATGTTTACATATCTTGCATTACTCATCCCATATGTATATATTGTATTTTATACCATCTATTGCATCTTGCCTATGCCACTCGGTCATTGCTCATCCATATATTTATATGTATATATTCTTATTCCATCCCTTTACTTAGATTTGTGTGTATTAGTTAGTTGTTGTGGAATTGTTAGATTACTTGTAAAATATTGCTGGACTGTCGGAACTAGAAGCACAAGCATTTCGCAACACTCTGTGTCACAAACACCATGTGTTTGTGACCAATAAAATTTGATTTGATTTGCTATTTCAATTGATCGACAGCTGAGCTAGCCTAAATGTTAACAGCTTGTGCATACGCTTGGTTCAGTATGAACACGCACACATTTCTAGCAATAGCTTAGTTAGCCTAGTCGCTAGCAGCTTGTTCTCCTTATGAAAGCTCACCAAATCCTGGCGTCAATCTTTCCCTCAACCCTTTCAAAGCATGTTTGGATAGATAAGTGAGTGTTATTATCCTGTTTTCTCTTTTTAGTTCAGTTTTATACTACTTCTTACAAAGATTTGAAACACAGTTTTTCTTCCATAGAATGGCGATAGCTCTTCATGTTCCGTTGTAGCTTCTTTTCAACATGTTGGCACCCACTGGTGTACAACGTGAGGTTAGGAGAGGGACAAAGATAGAATATTGAGTTTTTATTGGCTCAAAATAAACTGCTCGTCATGCAGCTTTTGACAGCTGTAATAGCTGTCAACTTTTAAACACATCATAATACAATATAATATGATTGGTTGCTGGAATCTCACTAGTAACGATAAGTATTCAACATTAGTTGACCTGTGTTACAGTTAGGTTTCTGGGTTAAGGTTAGGGTTAGGGTAAGGGTAAGAGTACGGGTTAGGGTTATGTTTAGGGTTAGGGGTTAGGGAAAATAGGATTTTGAATGGGACTGAATTGTGTGTCCCCATAAGGTTAGCTGTACAAGACTGTGTGTGTGTGTGTACAGAGTGGTTTATGTCTGATTTGTGTGTGCCTTGCTGTTGGAATAGTGTGAAGTGTGTGTGTTTGTATGGGAAAAGCTAAGCAATAACACTACTCGACAGAGTTTCTTAAGTCATAAGTTCACACCTCAGAATACGGCTCTCTCAGTCTCATAGTGTAGGCAAAGTTGCAGGAAACATAAAAATGTAACCAATATATCATACCAGATTAGCACCTTATAATAACAACAAAAGAAATAATTGAACTGTGTATATTATTGTACTCACTGTACTGTATTCTCCAAAGATAACAACACCCAGCATCCTGATTTGGGAGTCAGTTGTCAGCCTTCACATCCCTACCTGGCTATGACAATTGGCAGAAGAACACAATACTCTTGAATCCAAACACACTGTATCACGTTCTCCTTGTTATCCCTTGCGATTGGAGCCCTAGGGCAGCCAGGGGAATACTTTCTGGACCACAAACACCTTTCACCACTACACCATCACTGGGCAGAGGAACACCCCCCCCCCTCCACACACACACAGGTTTCATCACTAGCCTTTTACTGTTCCCTTGGACTGGATCTACAGGGCAGAGGGGGAATGTAACGACTTGACTGTGGGTTGATGGAGAGAAAGGGAGGAGGAGGAGGAGGAGGAGGAGGAGAAAGACAGTACGGTGACTCCAGCATTCCATCAGGAGCATCTGCTAAGGCCATTGGGACCGGGTCCAGGTCCGAGCCCAGGACTTCCCAGTGGTCCATCTCAATCTAGTAGAATCTGGAAGAGTTTTCCCAGATTGGAATGTTGGACTGGATCATCTGTGTCTATAGGTTGTTATGTCCTGATTGCCCTAGTTGTGTATTTGTGCCAATCAGACTAAGTCATTATAATGTGTTACAGTGTGTCCTGTGTGTGTCCGTGGATGGCTGTGTGTGTGTGATGAGAGCTGCTTCAGAAGAGATCTGCTCAGTCTGTGAACACATGAGACAAGCATAAAACCAGCAGTAGTGACACTAGACGTGTGCTAGAGCGAAGCATGGGAAAGTGTGTCTCTGAAAGTGCAGAAGTGAACTATGTCAAGTGTGTGTGTGGGTGTGTGTGTGTGTGGGTGGGTGGGTGGGTGTGTGTGTCGACAGCTTAGGTCTATTAGTGTTCTGTGTCAGCATGTCTAGTTGGAGAGAAGTTTGTGTATTGTTTTTGCCAATGTTTTGTTGTAGTGTTTTGACTACATTGAGATATAAAAAATATGTCATTTTTGTGTATGTGTTTTATTACTATTATTATTACTCGAAGTGTTGTATCTTAGTGTGAAAGGTTCATCTTGGGTTTTTAGCAAATTGCCAGTATGCCTGAGTGCTTGTGTGTGTACATGCGTGCATGCACGTTTTATTCATTCTGTCTGAGGGTACTTGTGTATCTTCATGAGATAATGCAGTATGTTATAGTTTATACTAGTTAGTGTATCTTCGTGAGATAATGCAGTATGCTATAGTTTATACTAGTTAGTGTATCTTCATGAGATAATGCAGTATGTTATAGTTTATACTAGTTAGTGTATCTTCATGAGATAATGCAGTATGTTATAGTTTATACTAGTTAGTATATCTTCATGAGATAATGCAGTATGTTATAGTTTATACTAGTTAGTGTATCTTCATGAGATAATTCAGTATGCTATAGTTCATACTAGTTAGTGTATCTTCATGAGATAATGCAGTATGTTATAGTTTATACTAGTAAGTGTATCTGGGTGTGTTTCAGGGAACTGAAGTGGTTTTAGAGAGAGAGAGAGAGAGAGCGAGAGAGAGAGAGAGAGAGGCCTGCTGTGTGGGAGAGCCAGGCTCTGCTGGGACTCAGCTGTTTCATGGTGCCGTTCCTGGAAGACCTGGACTTGTGAGTGTTTACTGGCAGCCAGTGAGACTGTGTGTGTGTCCTGGGTGTTGGTCCACCCCTGTCAGGCCTCTCTCTCTCTCTCTCTCTCTCTCTGTCACGACTTCCGCCGAGGGTGCCTCTTCTGCCTGTTCGGGCGGCGTTCGGCAGTCGTCGTCACCGGCCTACTAGCTGCTACCAATCCCTTTTCCCTCATTGTCTTTTGTATTGGTTTCACCTGTGTCTTGTTTAGTTGGTAGGCTAGGGCTATTTAAGTTGGTGAAACCCGCCTCCTTTTGTGCGGGTTTGTTTTCTGTTTGTTGGTAGACGTTCGTTGGAGGTTATTTCGATGCTGCTTAGTTGTTTGTTTAAGTGCGCCCATTTAGTGTGTTTTGTGTTTGGTTCCAATTTTTGCACTTTATTAAATACGGGTCTGCATTTAAACCTCTGCTCTCTGCGCCTGACTCCACACCTTACACTCCAGCCTTGTGACACTCTCTCTCTCTCTCTCTCTCTCTCTCTCTCTCTCTCTCTCTCTCTCTCTCACTCAATCTGCCCTTAGTCTGTCCATTCTTCCTCATTGCTGTACTAATACTACACCCCTCACACACATAATTCAACTACATTATAAACACGTACTCTACCATGCTTATAGCTGTGCCCTGGGGCACTAGAGCTGGGTAATGGTGGTTACTGATGTCCCCGCTCACAATTACCTTTAACCCCCTGTCTATAACCCTGTGTTTATAAATCTACAGTTCAACATTAGTTGTTATGACTACTCCAGTAGCCTAGGCTATATGACATCCGGTTTCTCATGCTTGAGATAGTGTGAAGAGGGCCTTATGTTTGAGGGTTTGCTGCCACTTTAAATTAAGTGGCTTAAACCGTGTAGCAGTACATGCCTATGTTCCTACCATGTTAATACATTAATACATTTTCAAGTGCCACTTGAATTAAAGTGGGACTGAGGGTTTAAATGTAGCATCCTTCATAATTTTAGTCTGATAACTCAGAGACTGAAGAACATCGTCTCTCCTCTAACCTCGGGGGTACTGTCTGGAGGAGAGGAGGGAGATGAAGAGGAGGGTTAGAATCTATCATGAAAGTTTATGTCCTCTCACTTAGTCACGATACTCCTCTCCTCTCCTCTCTCTCAGCCGCTCATGGGACTTTTCACACTGAGAAGTCAGAAGGGCAGACTAAACATGACAGGTCTGCCATTTTTACTCTCTGTCTCTCAGCTCTGAAGTGTCTGGACCAGACCCGACTGGGCCTGGCTGGGTTGAGTGTGCACTCAAATGGCACCCTTTTCTTTATATAGTGCATTACTATATAGGGAATAGGGTGCCATTTGAGTGTGTGTAGTTCTAATGGCTACAATAGGAATGGGCAACATATAGCCCATGATGTCACAGTGACTTTAAAACCAGTGTGTCTGATTTGATGGAGTCTGGGTTTACTGGTGTAATGTTTTTGCTCATGGAAATTAAATGTTTCTTTACAAGTAGGCTACATATTTTTCTCTAGGTTTCATTTTCGAATGAATTTCCCTGGAAAACCTGGGAAATACAAGCCAGAGGAGACTGACACGTATATGTGTGTGCGTGTGTTTGTCTACCTGTGTGTGTATTTAGGTGTGTTTGTGGTTGGGGGGAGGAGGAGGGCACAGTGCAGTATGAGGTAGAGATTACATGTAGATAAGCCCGTTCAACGTGGCCTCAGGAGCCCTGGTCACTGAGAACCAGAGAGGAAATGGTCCAGGGGTTCAGCTCAGCTGTGTATATATTCTACAGGGATCTGAAAGTGGCCGTGTACCCGTCCTCCCTCCTCCCATTCCCTCGTTCCCTCTCTCCGTCCATCCGTCCGTCTCAGGGCAGATTTCTCCCACAGTTGGGAGCGCTGGGCTGTGTGACGGAGTGTTTATGTTGGAGCCCGGACTTCCTAGTGGCAGCCTGCACCTATCTAAACATCCCCCCGGCCGCTGCTCTATGTTCCCGGCCTCGCAAACACTCCCCTATCTCCACTTTTTCTCTCTCTTCTGTTTCACTCTCATCGCTCTTTCTCTCCTTTTCTTAAATTTGTATTTCTTTCTCTATCTCCTCTCTTTCTCTTTATCTCTCTCTCTACTTGCTCTCCTTCTCTTCTCTCTCTCTCTTTCTCACTGCCTCTCTTCTACTCTTCAATCTCTTCCAATCTCTCTCTCCTTTCACAGTCTATCGATTTTCTCTCTCTCTTGCTCTCCATCCTCCTCTCATTCTCTTTTTTCTTGCTCTCCTTTTTCTCTTTCTCTCTCCTTCCCTCTCTCTCTTCCCTCTCCCAACCTCTCCCCTTGCTGTGCACTGACATGGAATGCAGTAAGAGGAGGGGAAAAGAGGGAAACTAGCAGCAGAATTCTTTCACATGGAGACATTCCAGTTGCCCTCTTCCATTTCATGTTCTGTCCCTCTTCTTGTGAATGAAGAGTTCCTCTGCTGCTTCAAGAGTTAGGCACACATCCCAGACACGCTCTCTCTACACACACACACACACACACACACACACACACACACACACACACACACATTACAGACACACACACACATTACAGACACACACACTCATACTGCACCCCCACCCCACATACACAAAAATAGTTACACACAGCTCACACTGCCTCACCTCTCTTTTGTTTGTTTACTAGTTTGATTATCAGCTGCTGACCAAAAGTGCAGCAGGATATCTGGTGGAACACAATAGCAGGCTCTAGTCCCTCATGAATATAGCTGTTTCTCCCCCCTCTCTCTTTGTCTCTCTGGGGCAGATCTCCAGATGATATCATGAGTGAAGGCTATCTGTGGTATCAGTGTGATGAGGGAAAGGCCAGCTCTGTACAGTACTATAGCCTTTGGGCAGAGAGGGGGCTCTCTCCAGCCCATGCCCTGGAAATGAGGCTTCTCCTGCATCATAACAGTCTTGTGCCATGCACTGGCCAGAGGATAGCATTGTAAAGTGTGGATCAGTAGGGTTGATGAAAGCTTCAATGGTCAGTGTGAGATATGGTCTTATTTTGCCAGTGTGTGCATGGAGTATGTGTGAGGGGTGCAAAGTGTGGAGCTCTAGCGAGACCTGGGCCAGTGTTCCGTGTGTGTATAGAGTGTATGTAATGAGTGTGAGCCAGTGAAAGCTCCCTTCAGTGAAAGCGGGTCCTCGCTGACAGATGAATTGCTCTAATTAGAAATCCATAACATCCTGCCACATGGCCGCCTTATCCCCAGCACACTTCCTGCTCTGGGCCAGGCTGACAACAGCCAGCCTGACTCACACCGTCACTCTGAGCCACGCAGCCAATCTGAGTACCAGTGTGGGTGTCTCCCCGCCCTCCAGCCTCCGGCACACACATGCCCGGCCAACAGCTTTATCTGTGGCTCTCCCCGACACACACACTCTCTGTGATCTGTCCGTGTGTGTGTGTGTGTGTGTGTGTGTGTGTGTGTGTCGTCTCAGCCCTTTGTGTCTGAGGCCCAATTCTTCTGGCTGGCTCTCTGTCTCTATCACTTCCTCTGTTTTTGCCACACTCAATCATCCTCCTGCTCTGTCTGTCTGCCTACCCTCCACCCTGCATCCTCTTTCTCCCTCGTTCTCTTTCTTTCTCCCTAAATCTCTCTCTCTACCTCTCTCTACCTCTCTCCTTCTCCCTCCCTCCCTCCTCTCTCTCTCTCTCTCTCTCTCTCTCTCTCTCTCTCTCTCTCTCTCTCTCTCTCTCTCTCTCTCTCTCTCTCTTTCTACCTCTCTCTCTCTCTCTTTATCCTCAGCATTACTCTGTGCAGAAGAGGGTTATCCTCCCCAGGTGTTTAATGGGGGCATGCGTTGAGTCTCTCCAGATCCCAGAGCAGCCAATACAGATGATAAGAGAGTCTGTAAACTAACTCAGTCCTGGATGAGACCCATTCATCCCCAGACAGACTCTCTCTGGCATTCCCAGCCCAGCGCCAACCCACACCACTGTATACAGTTCAGAGACTGGACGTTAGCACAGACAGAAGAAGTAAGATACATGTCACATTATAAATATTATATCAAGCTTTCTGCCCTGCTAAGAGGTTCTGCTGTATGTCTGTCTGCCCCATTAGAAGATGAAAGTACCATAGAGGGCTAATCGCTGTAGTGACAAGACAGCCTTTCTCTCTGGCATTGGTACCACAGTGTTCTTCAATCTGGAGTCCTAGGGATCCACAGTGGTGCATATTTAGATTTGTGTGTAGTTAATTGATTCATTTCTCTGACTGGCCAGAGTGATGAGCGGCCCCTGTTATTGAATAGCCCTGCGATATAAGACACTGAAGGCAGTGATCCCTCTACAGTCAGTATGCCACAGTGAATCCAGTAAGGAGAGATGTAGTCCCACTCACACAGTGCTGGAGCCATCCATCTCCATTCAGTTTGAACCTGTTACACAGATCTGAGATATTGGGATCATTTCATGTGAGGTACTGGATCCCACTTATACAATGTTTAATGTTGATTGAGCCAGAAAACTCTCTCAGTTTGATTGTGTTTGTATTACTGTAGGTGAAGCATAGCATCCATACACACACCTGTAATCATCAAACTACAAATTGTTTACTGAACAAAAATATAAACGCAGCATGCAACAATTTCAATGTTACAGTTCATATAAGAAAATCAGTCAATTTAAATAATTTAATTAGGCCCTAATCTATGGATTTCACATGACTGGGCAGGGGTGCAGCCATGGGTGGGCCTGGGAGGGTATAGGCCCACCCACTGGGGAGCCAGGTCCAGACAATCAGAATAATTTTTTTTTGTACAAAATGGTTTTACTACAGACAGAATACTTCTCAGTTTCATAAGCTGTCCAAGACAGGTGAAGAAGCTGGATGTGGAGGTCCTGCGCTGGCGTGGTTACACGTGGTCTGCAGTTGTGAGGCCGGTTGGATGTACTGACAAATTCTCTAAAATGACATTCGAGGAGGTTTATGGTAGAGAAATGAGACATCTGTGGCATTTTGCTGTGTGACAAAACTGCACATTTTATAGTGGCCTTTTATTGTCCCCAGCACAAGGTGCGCCTGTGTAATGATCATGCTTTTTAATCAGCTTCTTGATATGCCACACCTGTCAGGTGGATGGATTATCTTGGCAAAGGAGAAATTCTCACCAACATGGATGTAAACAAATTTGTGCACAAAAGTTGAGAGAAATAAGCTTTTTGTCCTTATGGAAAATTTCTGGTATCTTTTATTTCATCTCATGAAACATGAGACCAACACTTTACATGCTGCGTTTATATTTTTGTTCAGTGTGCAATTTTGATGGATCTACACACATCTTTTGCCAAACACATCCACACTCAACACACCCCACCCCACACTGACAAACCAACACTCACGCACATGCACGCTCACAAGTGGAGGCTGCTGAGGGGAGGACGGCTTATAATAATGGCCAGACCGATCAAATGGAATGGCATGCGTTTGATACCATCCCACTTATTCCGCTCCAGCCGCTACCATGAGCCCATCCTCCCCAATGAAGGTGCCACCAACCTCCTGTGGCACACACACACACTTGCAACCACATCCACACACCCACATACACACACCCACATACACACACATTCACAAAGATGCTCAGATGTATCATTCACTGTGGTCCTACAGACACAGTGTACCATTCACTGACTGGAGTGCTAGAATTGTTTTTTCCCTTTGTCTTTCATCTGACCCCTCTTACACGCGCTCACGCACACACACACATGTACACACACACGTACTTCTGGCTTCATGTTAAAAGTATGCCGAATTTCTTTCGTGCGTTGGCCGAAAAAGAGAAAGGGGGGTAAAAAGCAGGCAACAGGGAGATGGAGATGGAGAGAGAGAAGGAAAAGAGAGAGATGGAGAGTGAGCTCCAGAACAGCGCCGCTGCGAGCAGCTGTGGCACTCCCAAATTTCACCCTGATTGCTTTCAGCTGGTACTTGAACCCAGGGCTTTTGGGGTTTTGGAGGCTGGCCCAGACCCCACAATCCCCCCAGCGCCCCATCCAGCTGCCTGACCCTTCCCTGACCCCACGCCGAGGATAGGAAAATACGAGCTGTGCCAAGCCAGAGAGACTCTTTTATTTTGCCTGCTGGCATGCTGCCGGTGACCAGGGCTTACATAATGGGAAACATAGCAGGACCCAGGAGAAAGCAGCCCCCCCTCTCTTTTTGCCTTTTTTCCTTTACCAATCTATCCTCCCCTCTCTCCCTTCTCCCCTCTTTCTGATCCCCATCTCTCTACGTCTCTCCCCTCTCATCCACTCTTCATCTCTCTTCCTTCTACTCCCTCCTCGCTTCTTTCTTTTCCTGCCACCTCTTTGCCCCTCCTCTCTCCTCCCCAGTGTCCTCTCCTGCTCCCCCTCTTCTCCACCTCCTCTCTCCTCGCCAGTGTCCTCTCACTGGTCCCCCTCTTCTCCCCCTCTTCTCTCCTCCGCAGTGTCCTCTCCTGCTCCCCCTCTTCTCCCCCTCTTCTCTCCTCTGCAGTGTCCTCTCCTGCTCCCCTCTTCTCCCCCTCTTCTCTCCTCTGCAGTGTCCTCTCCTGCTCCCCCTCTTCTCCCCCTCTTCTCTCCTCTGCAGTGTCCTCTCCTGCTCCCCCTCTTCTCCACCTCCTCTCTCCTCGCCAGTGTCCTCTCACTGGTCCCCCTCTTCTCCCCCTCTTCTCTCCTCTGCAGTGTCCTCTCCTGCTCCCCCTCTTCTCCCCCTCTTCTCTCCTCCCCAGTGTCTCTTCCAGCTCCCCCTCTTCTCCACCTCCTTTCTCCTTCCCAGTGTCCTCTCTCTGGTCCCCCTCTTCTCCCCCTCTTCTCTCCTCCCCAGTGTCCTCTCCCTGCTCCCCCTATTTTCCCCTTCCTCTCTCCTCCCCAGTGTCCTCTCCCTGCTCACTCTCTTCTCTCCCTCCTTTGTGTTCTATATGTTCAGACCGTCTCGTCTGGGCACAATCCTGAAGCTGAGCCACCAGCAGTACAATGACACAGCACACACACACTTGCGGGCGTGTGCTCTCTCTCTCTCTCTCTCTCTCGCTCTCTGTTTCTCTCTCACACACACCACAGCATTTACTTACATAGACCAGGTGCAAGCACACCTACAACGTCAATGTATAGGAGGATATACATTACTAGAGGTAGATAGCGTATAGGAGGGCTATTTGGATCCAGAAACCAGCCCGGCTGGTTTTCAGTTTTCTTTCTAATTCAGGCTAGCGACACTCTGGCCAATAAATTGCATTAGTCAATCAATGAATTACAAGAAGAAATTTAAAAAGCAATGCTGTGGACTTCAGGACCTGCATTTGAATTGCTATAGTGAACCACATGACATGACCTCAATAAATCACCAATGAAATTGTATCGTTCTACATTGATACTTATTTACATTTTGTATTATTCTATTTCATAAGTTCCCAGATCTTGATTTTGTCTGTCTGTTGATTCCGTCACTGTACCGCTACCTGGATGCTAAGACTGCACTGGCATACACACACCATGGGGAGGCGCTCTACTGCTCAAACCTAGCAGGGTATTAAACCCTTCATCCTTAGGTGAAGCCTGTTTAGGGCCTGTTTTCTGTCCTTGCATCTCCCCATCATTTTCACCTTCCTGTCTTCTTCTTTGTCTCTGTTGTCTTCTCTTCCTTTTCCTCCTTCCCTCCATCCTGTCCTCCTGCAGTAAGCCAGTCCCTCCATCCTGTCCTCCTGCAGTAAGCCAGACCCTCCATCCTGTCCTCCTGCAGTAAGCCAGACCCTCCATCTTGTCCTCCTGCAGTAAGCCAGTCCCTGGGAGGGGATGTTTCTCTCTCAGAGCGGAATCAGATTAAGTCATGGATGGGTGTTGAGGGAAAACGTTGACCTCTTATCATCCCTCTAGCTCTGTCTTTCATTTTTCAGTCTCTCTTTTATGCCTCTTCTTTCTCCACTCCTTTCTTCTTGCTCTCCCATCTGCCCTCCAGCCTCCTAGACTGTAATCATAGTAATAATGATAATAGCAGTGATGGGGACAGTGACGGTGATGTAAAGAAACATAATATTAGAATAACAAACACACTCTCCAGCCAATGGCCATAGACTGACCTCAGCACTGATTGTGTGTGTGTGTGTGTGTGTGTGTGTGTGTGTGTGTGTGTGTGTGTGTGTGTGTGTGTGTGTGTGTGTGTGTGTGTGTGTGTGTGTGTGTGTGTGTGTGTGTGTGTGTGTGTGTGTGTGTGTGTGCGTGCGCGCCCACACGTGTGTGTGTGTGATATAGTGAGGGAGAGCGAGGAGTTTGCTGGCATGCTGTATATACGGTCACTTCCTCTCCAGTTTAAACAGAGCAGGCTGTGCTGGCAGCCTCCACTCCCCTCTCCAAATGGTTTGCATCATGTTCAAACCTCCTGCCACCACCCCTCCCTCTCGCACCATCACTCTCTCTCTTCCTCTCTTTATAAATCCTCAAATATCTCAAACTTTATGTGATTTAGAAAGAAAAAACCTGTTATTTTCCCTTGCAGAAGGGCATAAGAGAAAGCTTTAAAGTGGATGTAGGATGTCTTTCCACTCTCAAACCCCCTCCCTCACCCCATCCTTCCCCCTGCGTCCTGGTCATGTTGCTCTGGTATCAGAGCCCTGCTTCCCTGAGACTCAGACCCTCCTCCTGGAACCAGCTCTGCTCCACAACCTTATGGTGAACTGCTGTATAGGTCTGTTATAAAACACGTTATAAACTGGGTGGTTCGAGCCCTGAATGCAGATTGGCTGACAACCGTGGTATATTAGACCGCATACCATGGGTATGACAAAAGTCAAAGTCAAAGTCAAAGTCACCATTATTAGTCAGTTGTACAACCGAATGCCTTCAACCGAAATGTTTCTTCCGCATTTTAACCCAACCCCTCTGAATCAGAGAGGTGCGGGGGGCTGCCTTAATCGACATCCACGTCTTGGCGCCGGGGAACAGTGGGTTAACTGCCTTGTTCAGGGGCAGAACGACAGATTTTTTCCTTGTCAGCTCGGGGATTCGAACTTGCAACCCTCCGGTTACAAGTCCGGCGCTCTAACCACTAGGCTACCTGCCGCCCTAATCAGTAGCAAAACATGTATTATTACTGCTCTAATTACGTTGGTAGCCAGTTTATAATAGCAGTAAGGCACATCTAGTGTGTGTGTGTGCCTAGTGGTTAGAGTGTTGGACTAGTAACCGAAAGGTTGCAAGATCGAATCCCCGAGCTGACAAGGTAAAAATCTGTCGTTCTGCCCCTGAACAAGGCAGTTAACTCACTGTCCCTAGGCTGTCATTGAAAATAAGAATTTGTTCTTAACTGACTTGCCTAGTTAAATAAAGGTAAAAAAAATAATAATTTATCTGGGGTTTGCTGTGGTATATTGGCCATTTACCACCCCACCAACATACTGCTGGGATTATGAGAAGGATTCACTGGATCATAACCTCGTTTCAGTAGCAAGCACGCCTGTTTGTGAGTCATATTATAAATCTTTATGACATCAGGGTAAATGATTTAACAGGCATGCATGAACATGACCAATTCAAAGCCATGGGATGATGGGATGAAACAAATCATATATTCTTTAACTGTGCTAAATGTGTGTGTGTGTGTGGGTGTGGGTGTGGGTGTGTGGGTGGGTGGGTGTGGGTGTGTGGGTAGGTGGGTGGGTGTGGGTGTGGGCGTGTATAACTTTGGGCCCCGTGAGCTGGGTGATCTTGGTGCAGTACCAGTCAAAAGTTTGGACACACCTACTCCTTCAAGGTTTTTCATAATTTGTACTATTTTAAAATACTAAAGATAAAGAAAAACCCTTGAATAAGTAGTACTGTATGTGTGAGCTATTGGCATCTTTTTATGTAAAACTGTATGCAAACTTTAATTTGAGAGTGTGTGATTATTGAGCACTGTGTGTACGTGTTTTTTTTAGCAGTGTGTATGTAATAATTTAGCAGTGTGTGTAAGTGTTCAGAGTGTGTACGTGAGAGTGTGTGGAGTTCTGTGTTGGCACTAAGTGTGTCATTAGCCGTGGGTGAGCCATCAGTCTTCCCTGCTCTCCTTGTCCAAACCCCTCCCGGTGTTTAGTCATAAAGGGGATCTCTGTAAACCCTCAGGAGGCTGTATAAATCACAGGGGATGTTTTCAGCCTAGCCGGGCGGCTGGGCCCGTCATAGAACAAGGCTGGCTGGCACACACACTCCTACGCTACATGGGTGGGCACCCATTACTGTCGTCTCCAGCAGGGGAGCTGATAAAACAGAGAGAGACTAAAGTTTCAGTGCTGCACATGAAGGAAGAGAGAGGGACAATGTGGGGACATTACCATACCCCAGCCAGCACACACACACCAAACGCAAGTGCATGTGCACACACAAACACACATACGCATATGCACATATGAATACACACACACTTTCTCTCTCTCTCTCTCTCTCTCTCTCTCTCTCTCTCTCTCTCTTTCCCAAACACACACACACACACGCCTAAGGTGTTGGATCTGTGCTCTGTCTTAGAGGATCATGTCTCACCACTTCACCTCAAAGACACAGGAGTGTTTATCAAAGCAGCTTAAAAGACCCAGTGCAGTCCAAAACGTGATTTTCCTGTGTTTTAAATTCATTTCCACACTATGAGGTTGGAATAATATTTTGAAATTGTGACTGCCTGAAATTTCAGGCTGGTTTAGTGGGATAGAGTTTTGGCCTGCCTGGTGACATCACCAGATGGTAAATTAGTTAATAGACCAATAAGAAAGAGAGTTCCAAACCTCTCTGCCAATAACAGCTAGTTTTCAGTTTTCCCCTCCCCACTCAGACCAACCCCAGACAGTCCTAGCAAAATTCTTGCTTGAGAAATTGCTCTCTGCTAAGAAGCATTTTTTTCCCCTTTTTGACCATTTTAATTTAAATCAATCACAGTAAGGTACTTAATTGTTACCCAGAAATGATTTGATATTGAGATCAAAATGGCTGCATTGTACCTTTAAGTTTTTTTACAGTGATCCATTAGAAAAGGGATCCTTCCATTACAAATGAATCAGTAATTCATTTGAGACAGCGGCAGATCAGACTTCACAGGGTCGAATTGGGAGGAAAGGGGGGATTTTAGTGTTTTGGTGGTGGTATAAGGGAGCTGCGTCGCTCATTTCCATTTCAAACAGACTGAGTTGCCCCCCAGCCGTTGCTCCATTGACTGAACTTGTTCATCACTCAGTGAACTGGACCTGGATCAAAAGACATCTCTGATTAACTTATCCAAAGCCCAGGCGCTGAACAACTGGGGGGTTACTCAGCTCACACACTCCCTCCCTCCACGGGCTGGGGTGCAGGTGTGAGAATGAGAGAGAGAGAGTGTGGAAGAGCAAGGAGGAGTGTGTGTGTGTGTGTGTGTGTGTGTGTGTGTGTGTGTGTGTGTGTGTGTGTGTGTGTGTGTGTGTGTGTGTGTGTGTGTGTGTGTGTGTGTGTGTGTGTGTGTGGCGTGCGTGCGTGCATGTAAGAGAAATGGAATACAGAAGACAGTTGAAAGCAGGGGAAGAGGCACTAATGAGTGGAAAGAATACAAAGGTGTGTGGCTGGCTTCTTGAATCCCTTTAGTAGGACTATAGTAACACTAAAGAAGCTAGATAAAATGATGCCTTACTGTGTATCATTGTAATTGTAGCCCTTGGTAAAAATTCAGATCTGGTACAGAAGCAGTTCCTCTTCTTTCAAGCACTTCGATCTGTTTAGTCCTATCTCTCTTTAATCTCTCTCATCCTTCCTGTCCCCTCTCTCTATCCTCAGCCTCTCCCCCTCCTTCCATTCTCTCTATAACAGCGATACAGTGTTGAATGTATTTAGACAGGTGACTTCCACACACACACAGACTGGCACCAAATGTTCAGATCATATTTGATTGAGAGGGACTAACACAATTAATGGGGGCTCCCTGGAGGTCAGGGCCCCTGGGCACATGCCCTGTGTGCCCGGTCTGTAATTTGTTGATGATTTAGATAGCTGGCTAGACTACTATTCTAACTCTACAGTAAGTTGAGACCCCAACTGAGTTTTTTTGGTCGTGGGCCCCCTAGTGGCCGCGGGGCCCTATGTGCAGCGCGTTGCCTGCTTATTGGCAGAGGCACTTCTGCACACACACATACACACACATACACACACACACACACACATACTAAATGTGCCCAATAGATTCCCCTCTCCTCTCCAGCGGTAGTGTCATACCGTGCTGTAATTGTCCTTGTCTGTTTTGTGTTATAACGTTCAGAGCAGCATAACTGCGGTAAGAGGCTTCTTATGACAATTATACCCTTTCTGCAATCTCCACTCAATTGACAGGCACACTTTAATTAGCCAAATTAAATTGGAGTTTATATGCTCACTTAGCTCACAAGTCGTTAAGTATAATTAGAGGTGATGGCTCACAAAACCGAATGCGTATCATTTCTACATGGTTGACTCTAAATAAATAATACTAAACATGATTTTACTTTACTGGAGGCTAGTATGAAAGGTTTTGATTAAGAATGATGAATTTAAATGTAGTTTAATATAGTTGGGGCAAATAAGAGCAGTGTGAATAGGGACAAATAAGAGCAGTGTGAATAACATAAATTATGAGGTTATGAAGATGGAATAGCATTGCATGACATCAGGTCAGCAATTTTCTCCAAGAGCGACTCCCAACCAGCAGTTAAGGGTGTCAGTGTTTGTGCCTTCATGCAGTTAGACAAGGTTTGGGATAACAGGCGGACTGTCCTTAACCAACACCAAGTTAACCCCTTAGCTAATGGAAACCACATGACCTGAAACCCTATCTAACTCTGGGTTGCAGCCTTGTGCTCTGGCTTAATAAAGCCTTGTTTCCAAAGCAAGCCTAGTGCTGGGTGTTACATGTGGCCTCAATAGAGTGACAGTTAGAGAAACCGTGCCATCTATTTCCTGAGATTTGTGAAGTATACATACTGTTTATTCATCAGCTATAGGACTATCTATATTTACAGTCAAGGGGGGTTGGTTGGAGGATTCAGCAGGTTATTATTGACAGTGACACCTCAACATTAGGAAGGTGTTCTTAATTTTCTGTATACCTCTAATTAGTTCAGAGACAGATGAAGCCTCATATCATCACTTCCTTGCTCTCTCTCTTTGTCTCTCTCTATCTCTCACTCTTTATCTCTCTATTCTCTCTATTCTATCTATCTCTCTATCTCTCTCTCTATCGCTCTCTTTATCTCTATTCTATCTCTCACTATCTCTTTCTCTCTATCGCTCTCTTTATCTTTCTATTCCTTCTCTCTCTCTGTCTATCTCTCTATCTCTCTCTCTATCGCTCTCTTTATCTCTCTATTCTATTGAGTTCTTATTTTCCAGTCCGAAAGTAATTCTGTTTATGTGTTCTATTCTTCACAGAACTGTGCATTGAGAGTGAGAAACACTAGAAAAGTCCAATGGTCCACGCCATAGAAATAAAATATAATCAATTGAAATTGTATTGCCCCCACTAAGTCATCTGTGTCCTGTGTATTTGTGTGTCTGCCTCACATTCCTCAGTATTTAGAGTTCACTGCCAGTTGTTTACAACATTCTGGAAAACCTCCAAACTGCTGTTCACACCAGCACAGTGTGCAAACCAGACCAATCACATGTACAGATGTAGGGATCTTAATTTGAGCCAGTTTGATATAGCAGAAAAATAGTCATGCAGCAACGTGAATTATTATGTGGATTATAATCGATGGACATTTTTGTAAGGGATGATACATTTTTCGTGAGGGGAAATTACGAACTTCAGTAGCCTTTTTAAACCTCAAGTGCAAGTTTAAAATGTCCTGCATTGCATGAATTAAGATCCTACATCTGTAATGGCTGCTGTTTGGTAAATCAGCACCGCCTTTTCTAGCAACATAAAGGTCCTGTAATCGTTTTGTTTGTTTGTTGTTGTTTGGGTGTTTGTAGCATAGCAACATAGGAGACTTCAACCTGTCTTTGTGTACACTGGGGGGTTATTTTGTGTGTGCACTATTAGGCTGTGACTGTGTGGGGTGGGTACCTACACTGAGTGTACAAAACATTGATTTTTCCATGGCATAGACTGACCAGGTGAATCCAGGTGAAAGCTATGATCCCTTATTGATGTCACTTCAATCAGTGTAGATGAAGGGGAGGAGACAGGTTAAAGAAGGATTTTTAAGACTTGGATTGTTTATGTGTGCCATTCAGAGTGTGAATGGGCAAAACAAAAGATGTGAACGGGGTATGGTAGTAGGTGCCAAGCGACCCAGTTTGAGTGTGTCAAGAACTGCAACGCTGCTGGGTTTTTCAGGTTCAACAGTTTCCTGTGTGTATCAAGAATGGTCCACCATCCAAAGGACATCCATCCAACTTGCCACAACTTGGAGTCAACATGGGCCTGTGTGTGTGTGTGTGTGTGTGTGTGTGTGTGTGTGTGTGTGTGTGTGTGTGTGTGTGTGTGTGTGTGTGTGTGTGTGTGTGTGTGTGTGTGTGTGTGTGTGTGTGCGTGTGTGTGTCCTGGCAGGCTGGAGCAGGGTCACAGACAGACTCCTGCAGCACTCATCTGGTCCCTGTGTGACTACAGGTGCTTCACATTACTGCTCGTAAAACCCAGCGAGAGAGGAAAATTACTGCTACAATTTGTTTGAGAGGCATGGGGAGCTTGGAGCAGCGCTGTGTATGGATACACTATATTGACATATTAATTCATGGCCATGTTGTGTCTGTTGAATGCTTCAGCATTCCAACGCTGTGCCAGAAAAGCCCATGTTGTTTTTGAATTGAATTTCAGTGTCATTTTGAGAAAGGCACAAGGAGAATGTATAGTGTGGTTTAGTGGTTAAGTGGTGTGGTGTGTGATTTTGTGGGTACTGTGTGTTAATGTGTGTGTTTGTCATACGCCTGCCTGCCCCTGCTGGTGGTGTGCCATGCGTGGCGTAGCTGGAGGAAGGTCACAGGGTCAGCGAGTCGCTGGGAGGTCACTGCATAGAAAGGAAACAAACTTAATCTCAGAGAGGCTGGCAACTTCCTGTTCTGAGTGCCTGGTACAGAGAGGATTCTATCTCACTGAGGAGGAGACCGCCTACACTCTGTTTACACTGTAATTCAATCAGGATTAACCCACTCATACTGGCAGTAATTAGGGACAGGAGGGATTCCAAACCTTGTGACCTGACTAGGAAAACCTCTGGGTTGCCTAGAAATGTCCCTGGTCTGGTAATGTGTTCAGGAGAAAGTCATGGCCAAAAACAAATGGAAGGATCTGTAATATGGGGAAACTGGATCATCACACATAAACTACATCAACATTCCTTGTATTAGTGCCATTTCTGGCCAGCAGATATACCCACTAAACCCCTAATGGGAGTTTTTCCAGGAAATGTTACATATGATTTATGTTCAAAGGGTGAAGGGTGGGTGGAATATTGTTGTATTCTCAGTATCAGACAGTCACTACTAATAATTGAATTACTCATACCAGCATCTCTGCCATTTCACTCATGCTCAGCACTACCCTCAATGGGCCAATGGTAGTGATCCTTCTCAGATCATCTTGAGATGACCTCCTACTATAGTGTCATTTCACCTCAGCTTCAGATGAAGTTGACTCAGATCTAACTGACAAAAAATTCCTGCAGTCAAATTACCTAGTGGCCTCATGGGTGGAATGTTATTCATATTTTTTACACAGACAATTTGTTGTTTCTATGTCATACAGTCTTGTTATATATCAGTTTTCTATGATGTATATAAATTGTAATATTGAGATGCAAGCTCAAAATTGAATGCATTTCAACTCTACGATATAAACTCTTTCAAAGATAATTCTTAAAAATCCAAATAACTCCACAGAACTTAATTGTGAAGGGTTTAAACACTGTTTCCCATGCTTGTTCAATGAACCATAAACAAATAATGAACATGCACCTGTGGAACGGTCGTTAAGACACTAACAACTTACAGACGGTAGGCAATTAAGGTCACAGTTATGAAAACTTAGGACACTAAAGAGGCCTTTCTGCTGACTCTGAAAAACACCAATAGAAAGATGCCCAGGGTCCCTGCTCATCTGTGTGAACGTGCCTTAGGCATGCTGCAAGGAGGCATGAGGACTGCAGATGTGGCCAGGGCAATAAATTGCAATGTCCATACTGTGAGATGCCTAAGACAGTGCTACAGGGAGACAGGACGGACAGCTGATCGTCCTCGCAGTGGCAGACCACGTGTAACAACACCTGCACAAGATCAGCATATCCGAACATCACACCTGCGGGACAGGTACAGGATGGCAACAACAACTGTCCGAGTTACACCAGGAACGCACAATCCATCCATCAGTGCTCAGTCTGTCCGCAATAGGCAGAGAGAGGCTGGACTGAGGGCCTGTAGGCCTGTTGTAAGTCAGGTCCTCACCAGACATCACCGGCAACAACTTCGCCTATGGGCAAAAACCCACTGTCGCTGGACCAGACAGGACTAGCAAAAAATGCTCTTCACTGACGAGTCGCAGTTTTGTCTCACCAGGGGTGATGGTCGGATTCGCGTTTATCGTCGAAGGAATGAGCGTTACACCGAGGACTGTACTCTGGAGCGGGATCGATTTGGAGGTGGAGGGTCCATCATGGTCTGGGGCGGTGTGTCACAGCATCATCAAACTGAGCTTATTGTCATTGCAGGCAATCTCAACGCTGTGCGTTACAGGGAAGACATTCTCCTCCCTCATGTGGTACCCTTCCTGCAGGCTCATCCTGACATGACCCTCCAGCATGACAATGCCACCAGCCATACTGCTCATTCTGTGCGTGATTTCCTGCAAGACAGGAATGTCAGTGTTCTGCCATGGCCAGCGAAGAGCCTGGATCTCAATCCCATTGAGAACATCTGGGACCTGTTGTATCAGAGGGTGAGGGCTAGGGCCATTCCCCCCAGAAATGGAGTGGGGTAACATCTCACAGCAAGAACTGGCAAATCTGGTGCAGTCCATGAGGAGGAGATGCACTGCAGTACTTAATGCAGCTGGTGGCCACACCAAATACTGACTGTTAATTTTCACCCCCTTTGTTCAGGGACACATTATTCAATTTATGTTAGTCACATGTCTGTGGAACTTGTTCAGTTTATGTCTCAGTTGTTGAATCTTGTTAAGTTTGCTGAAAATAAACACAGTTGACAGTGAGAGGACATTTCTTTTTTTGCTGAGTTTATCTGACATGGTACAGTGTCTTCTTTTTTTAAGTCCATAACCATGTGTGTGAGGTGTATACTTTTGTTTTCAAAGAAACACCCTGTGTGACCTTGATTTAGCCCACTGCAGTAAATGAAACCTTGCTATCAAATTCAACTAGAATTTAAATCAGTGGGGATTTTTTGGTATGGCATTAAGAAGTAGGCCTGTATCTCAATTATATGTGATGGCATTGCCATGAATTACAGACATTGTTTTTGTTCCTTTTAGTTGATCTGAAGTCAAAGAAACATGAGATCATTCCTTAGTGATGTTTGCTGTAATTGACCCATGTTTTACACAAGTCACTCATGCTTTTAACCAGGCCTGCTAAATACAGTATGTCTGAGCTGTCTTCTAAACTAAACCACTAAACATGAATCCAAGCACTGAGTCAAACCCAGCACAGTTGTCCAAACCTGCTTTTTCGATGCCGTTTGTTCGGTTGTACCCAGAGCATGGCTAAGTCAAATAATTCCTAATGGCTAATAACACAGATCCTTCCATGTCTTTTTATTGACCTGTACAGATGGTTTAGAGCTTGGTGGTGGTATACAGAGTACAGCTCAAGCTCTCTGCAGATGATTACCATGGCTACCATTATGTGATCTGGGTGGATTACTATAGCACTTAGTTCATATAAAACATCACTGACCTAACATCAGCCCCATACATCATACACACCACCATTGCCTGGGTTCAGCTCCGTGTCTACACCAGACTCTAGGTCTGTGTCCCAAATGGCACCCTATTTCCTTTTTGGTACACTACATTTGACCATAACCATGGGCCCTGGTCAAAAGTAATGCACTATGTAGGGAATTGGTTGCCATTTTGGATGTAGCTTAGCAGTATGACGGTATGATCCATTGCCAAGGCAGAAGGAAACCAAAACTCTGTTAGAGACCCCCAAAGGCAATTCAATGTAGAAAAAAACATAGTCTTAATCTGTTTACAAATGACTACAAGACAAGTTTCACAGGTTGCTGTGAGCGGTGGCTAGATGGCAGAGTGCTGAAGGAGACTGTGTGTGTACTGTCACTGTGTGATTGAAGCATGCCATGCTCCACCAGGGGCAGGTCTGGGGGCCATGTAATTACAACAATTACCACTTAATAAGGGTAATTTATTCTAATTACTGCAGCAATGTTTACCCTGAGAGGTACTTACACTGAAACAACTAGAAACCCCTTCTCGGCTGTGTCTGGTGATGAGGCATTTCATATAGTACAGCAACACATCAGGTGCACTACTTGAGGAGAAGTTGATTATTGTATGGATTGAGGAATTCCCTGTGGAGTAAAGTATTGTGGAAAGGCACCTGTTTGTTGCGTAGTTTGCAATGTCAACACGTATCATTGAGATACAGGCCTACTTCTTCTGCCCTACCCCCTTCTCTCCTCTGCCCTACCCCCTCTCTCTTCTGCCCTACCCACCCTCCTCTCTCCCCGCCTCGCCCGCCTCGCCCCTCTCTCCCCCTCACCCCTATCCATTCTGCCCTTCTCCTCTCTATCTCCCTCTCTCTCTCCCTCTCTCCCCTCTCCCCAGCCCAGTGTTGTGGTGTGGTCTGAGCGGATGGCAACAGAGTTGAAGTGTTTCCTGCAGGGCCTCAGTGGACAGGAGGAGCCTCTGCTTTGCCAGCCCTCCTCCGCGCTAACCCAGCCCAGGGGTGGAAAGTATGTGTCGTGGGCCGCACTCCTACCTCCTCTGCTCTTCCAACCTCCCTCCTCTCTTCCACCTCCTCCCACCTCCCGGCCTGGGAACGGAAGCAGGGAGCCGCCAGGGAAAACAAGCAGACAATCAGGTAGGGCCTGAGGGGGGGGGGGATATTTGCCCCCCCATACAACTCATATTTACAGTGCCTTGCAAAAGTATTCATCCCCCTTGGCGTGGTGCGTGCATATGTATTCACCCCCTTTGCTATGAAGCCCCTAAATAAGATCTGGTGCAACCAATTACCTTCAGAAGTCACAGAATTAGTTAGATTGCACACAGGTGGACTTTATTTAAGTGTCACATGATCTGTCACATGATCTCAGTATATTTACACCTGTTCTGAAAGGCCCCAGAGTCTGCAGCACCACTAAGCAAGGGGCACCATGAAGACCAAGGAGCTCTCCAAACAGGTCAGGGACAAAGTTGTGGAGAAGTACAGAAAGAAATGTGAAAATCCTACAGAGCACCATTAAAAATTGAAAGAATATGGCACCACAACAAACCTGCCAAGAGAGGGCCCCCACCAAAACTCACAGACCAAGCAAGGAGGGCAGTAATCAGAGAGGCAACAAAGAGACCAAAGATAGCCCTGAAGGAGCTGCAAAGCTCCACAGCGGAGATTGAAGTATCTGTCCATAGGACCACTTTAAGCCGTACACGCCACAGAGCTGGGCTTTACGGAAGAGTAGCCAGAAAAAAGCCATTTCTTAAAGAAAAAAATAAGCAAACATGTTTGGTGTTCGCCGAAAGGCATGTGGGACACTCCCCAAACATATGGAAGAAGGTACTCTGATGAGACAAAAATTGAACTTTTTGGCCTTCAAGGAAAACGCTATTTCTGGTGCAAACCCAACACTTCACATCACCCCGAGAACACTATCCCCACAGTGAAGTATGGTGGTGGCAGCATCAAAGCCCAGACCTCAATCCAATTGAGAATGTGTGGTATGATTTAAAGGTTGCTGTACACCAGCGGAACCCATCCAACTTGAAGGAGCTGGAGCAGTTTTGCCTTGTAGAATGGGCAAAAATCCCAGTGGCGAGATGTGCCAAGCTTATAGAGACATACCCCAAGAGACTTGCAGCTGTAATTGCTGCAAAGGGTGGCTCTACAAAGTATTGACTTTGGGGGGGTGAATAGTTGTGCACGCTCAAGTTTTCAGTTTTTTTGTCTTATTTCTTGTTTGTTTCACAATAAATAATATTTTGCATCTTCGAAGTGGTAGGCATGTTGTGTAAATCAAATGATACAAACCCTCCAAAAATCAATTTTAATTCCAGGTTGTAAGGCACCAAAATAGGAAAAATGCCAAGGGGGGTGAATACTTTCGTTAGCCACAGTATGTTTATTTATTTTCCCTTTGTACTTTAAGTATTTACACATAATATGACATTTGAAATGTCTTTATTATTTTCGAACTTTTGTGAGTGTAATGTTTACTGTAAAAAAATGGTTTATTTCACTTTAGTTTATTATCTATTTCACTTGCTTTGGGAATGTTAACATATGTTTCCCATGCCAATAAAGCCTGTAAATTGAACTGAAAGAGAGAGAGGAGGAGCCACTTGATACGTCAGGTTCTTAAAGTCTCAATTATGGCTAAAGGAAAATCCTAAAGTTGTAACAAGGATTTGGGATCTAGTATGTTTGTGTGTTTTTAGTGTGTTTAGTGTGTGCATTTCCTCCTTCATCAAAGAAAGTGAAAGGATGTGTCTGTTTTTGAAAGGACTAGCGCTCTGAGTGTGTGTGTGCGCAAATGCATGTGTGTGTTGGTGAAACATAATCCAATGTAAGAGTTCCCAGAATGTTTGTACAGTGTGTGTGGGTGGGTGGCCGTGGGTGTGTGAGAAGTGTTGCAGTGTGTGTGTTCCTGTGTGTGTTTAGGTAAGGACAGTGGCCAGCAGGGGACAGGGTGGGTTCAAGGGACAGGGTAGAGGGTAAAGGAGATGCCTATGGGGAGAGAGATCATGGTGTTCAGTTTCCACCAGGGGGGTCCTGGTGTCCTGCACGTAACACAGTGTGTGGGTGGGGGGCAAAGACCTCTCTCTCACTCTCTCTCAGGCTCTTTCTTCATAACTCTGTCTTGCTTTGACTCTCTGACTCTCTGCCTCTCTTGCTCTCTTTCTCTCTCTCGCTCTTCCGTTCTCTCTCTCTCTCTCTCTCTTTCTTTCTTTCTTTCTTTCTTTCTTTCTCTCTCTCGCTCTCTGTCTCTCTTTCAACCTCCCTCCCTCTGTCTCTCTCTCTCTCTCTCTCTCTCTCTCTCTCTCTCTCTCTCTCTCTCTCTCTCTCTCTCTCTGTCTCTGTCTCTGTCTCTCTCTCTCTCTTTCTCTGAACTGAAAATGATTGCACAGAATAGTACAGTGAGCTATTACAAGAGAATGATGTAAACTGAAGTGAATGACTGTTGTGAATGGGTCCTGTAAATGAAATAACATGAATGAGTGAGTGCATTGTATTTATGTAGTGTATGGGTGAATGTTTTCTTATTGAGTGAAAGAGTGAGTGAGTGAGTAAGTGAGTGAGAGTGAATATTCAACAGTGATTGTGTTAATGACTGAAGTCGAGAATGCTGAGTGTATGTTAAGTGTAAGGTCATAGGTCAAGCGCCTGTCCAGAGAGAGTAGCAGTGTTACGGCTGTGGGGAGTTCACCACCACTCAACCTTAATGAGTTTAAATAATGTGTCAGCCCCAATAACGCTCCACTCAAAGGAAAACTGATGTGTGTACATGTATACTGGTATTATACAGCTATACATATAGGTGATTTCTGACTGACTTTTCACCGTTCCTGCCCAACCAACAAGAGTTAACAAATATCTCATTAGTCAACAGTGGCCAGAGGGGGTTTTAGTGCACTTCAGTGCTCTTTCTTGCCTGTCCACTTATAAACCTGTCAGTCATTTCCTCCCAATAGCCAGGCCATTTTAAAGACTATATCAAAAGGTGCTTCATGTCCACAGTCATCATGTGACATTGTTTGCTAGCTGTTCTCCCAGGACTTGAGAGGTTTTCTTTTTCCTCTCTTGTAAACTGCACTGACTCTAGTGAATTACATTAACCAATAAAGTGATTATATTGTGTTACGGTATTATGACACCACTGATGTTTCATTTATAGAGCTTTTATTTACAGCCTCAGTTTTATGGTTATATAATGTTAGGATAATTAAGTCAGTTCCTTGTTTATACTATTAATATTTGGGAAGTTATACTGTTGTGTGTTTGTGTGTGTTCTTGCAAACATCTGTGTGTGTTAAGTGCCTGTCTCTCTGTCTGTCTGTGTGTGGTACGTGGTTCATTGACGGTCCCAAGTGGGACGTCACTGATTGAAGTCGGGTTGAGAGAATGGGGAGAGAGGGGACATGGGGGAGTGGATGTGACATCCCCAGCTGGCCTGTGACATCACTCAGGGATGCACCAGGGACAGGAAGCAGGGGAGTTGGTGGGTTATGATAGGGTAGGAGAGAGAGCGAGAGCCGGGGTGACATCACAACTCTGTGTGGGGCTTGCTACAGTCTTCCAGCTGGGTAAACTAGAGACCCCCCCCTCTTGTTGTTTTTCTAACACACACACACACACACATCACACACGCGCAAAGACACACATGTCAAATCGGAGGGCCTGTTGTCCGGACCTCCGGCAGTCTCTATGGGGTGCCACAGGGTTCAATTCTCGGGCCGACTCTTTTCTCTGCATACATCAATAATGTCGCTCTTGCTGCTGGTGATTCTCTGATCCACCTCTACGCAGACGACACCATTCTGTATACTTCTGGTGTCACGTCCAGGCCTGAGATGACAGGCTGGCGTGTTTTGTTTTGTTTTTGGTGTAGGGTTTTTTATGTTCTAGGTGTTCTATTTCTATGTTGGGGTAATGGTTCCCAATTAGAGGCAGCTGTGTGTCGTTGTCTCTAATTGGGAACCATATATATATTTTGGGGTTTTCATTTAGGTTTTGTGGGTGATTGTTTGGACATAGCTTGTTTGTGTTTAGTGTGTTCGACTTCACGATCTTCGTTACATTTACTTTTTGTTGTCTTACCCAGTTACGTGAGTCTAGTTTTTGAATAATAAACATGTATACTGGATGCCTCGCTGCAACTTGGTCTGTCCCTTATGAAGATCGTGACAGAATCACCCACCAAAAGAAGACCAAGCAGCGAGAGACCCGGGAGTTAAGGACTTGGGAGGAGGAATTATTCTATGGAGGTGCGTGGACCCAGCCTGGAGAGTATCGCCGTCCTAGAGAGGAACTGGAAGCAGCGGCGGAGGCGCAGGTATGAGGATCTATACGGAGCATGGGATCCGGATAGAGGAGAGTTTATTAGACCTCGCCTGGCACGGAAGCCGAAAGACAGCCCCCAAAAATTGGGGGCACACGAGGAGTTTGGCCAGTTCTGGAGGGACTCCTGAGCCAACTCCTCGTGCTTTGTGGAGAGAGCGTTGGAGGGTGCGTCGCACTGAGCAGACACCGTGCTATGCAGTTGTGCGCACGGTGTCTCCAGTGCGCATGCATAGGCCCCGTGCGCTTAGAGAGTCCAGCACGTCCTGTTCTGGCTCCGCGCACCAGGCTCCCCGTGCGCTTAGAGAGTCCAGCACTTCCTGTTCGGCTCCGCGCACCAGGCTCCCCGTGCGCTTAGAGAGTCCAGCACGTCCTGTTCCGGCTCCGCGCACCAGGCTCCCCGTGCGCTTAGAGAGTCCAGCACGTCCTGTTCCTGCTCCACGCTCCAGGATCCCTGTGCCCGGCGTGGACTCAGCACGCGTCCTGTCCCTGCTCCACGCTCCAGGATTCCTGTACCTGTCGGGAACCCAGCACGTCCTGTTCCTGCTCCCGCACCAGAGTGCGGCGTCACGAGCCCAGTTCGGCGGTTCCGCTCCCGCGCACCAGAGTGCGGCGTCACGAGCCCAGTACGGCGGTTCCGCTCCCGCACCAGAGTGCGGCGTCCACGAGCCCAGTACGGCCGGTTCCGCTCCCGCACCAGAGTGCGGCGTCACGAGCCCAGTACGGCCGGTTCCGCTCCCGCACCAGAGTGCCAAAGAGGGTCCCCAGTCGGCGCCGCCAGAGGGTCCCCAGTCCGGGCGCCGCCAGTGAGGGTCCCCAGTCGGCGCCGCCAGTGAGGGTCCCCAGTCCGGCGCCGCCAGTGAGGGTCCCCAGCCCGGCGCCGCCAGTGAGGTCCCCAGCCGGGCCGCCAGTGAGGGTCCCCAGCCGGGGCCGCCAGAGAGGGTCCCCAGCCCGGGGCCGCCAGAGAGGGTCCCCAGTCCTGCAAATGGCCCAGGGCCTCCGGTGTGTGACTTCGGACCAGCACGGCCAGCACCGGAGCCGCCACCTGGGACAGAGAAACCCACCAAGACCCCCATGGACTTTTGGGTGGCGCGGTCAGAGTCCGGCGCCTTTGAGAGAGTACTGTCACGTCCAGGCCTGAGATGACAGGCTGGCGTGTTTGTTTTGTTTTTGGTGTAGGGTTTTTTATGTTCTAGGTGTTCTATTTCTATGTTGGGGTAATGGTTCCCAATTAGAGGCAGCTGTGTGTCGTTGTCTCTAATTGGGAACCATATATATATTTTGGGGTTTTCATTTAGGTTTTGTGGGTGATTGTTTGGACATAGCTTGTTTGTGTTTAGTGTGTTCGACTTCACGATCTTCGTTACATTTACTTTTTGTTGTCTTACCCAGTTACGTGAGTCTAGTTTTTGAATAATAAACATGTATACTGGATGCCTCGCTGCGACTTGGTCTGTCCCTTATGAAGATCGTGACATCTGGCCTTTCTTTGGACAATGTGTTAACAAACCTCCAGACGAGCTTCAATGCCATACAACACTCCTTCCGTGGCCTCCAACTGCTCTTAAATAAAAGTAAAACTAAATGCATGCTCTTCAACCGATCGCTGCCCGCACCTGCCCGCCCGTCTAGCATCACTACTCTGGACGGTTCTGACTTAGAATATGTGGACAACTGCAATATGTGGACTACCTACAGTTGAAGTCGGAAGTTTACATACACCTTAGCCAAATACATTTAAACTCAGTTTTTCACAATTCCTGACATTTAGTCCTAGTAAAAATTCCCTGTCTTAGGTCAGTTAGGATCACCACTTTATTTAAAAAATTTGAAATGTCAGAATAATAGTAGAGAGAATCATTTATTCAGCTTTTTTTTCTTTAATCACATTCCCAGTGGGGTCAGAAGTTTACATGCACTCAATTAGTATTTAGTAGCATTGCCTTTATATTGTTTAACTTGGGTCAAACGTTTCAGGTAGCCTTCCACAAGCTTCCCACAGTAAGTTGGGTGAATTTTGGCCCATTCCTCCTAACAGAGCTGGTGTAACTGAGTCAAGTTTGTAGGCCTCCTTGCTCGCACACGCTTTTTCAGTTCTGCCCACAAATGTTCTA